>JAGFPH010001259.1:28693-46552 GCA_018207615.1 Philaenus spumarius
CATAGGTGCTCACTAAGAAAGGGGTTGAAAAAATTTGAAATTTTAGAGGGGGTTTGGGGGGATCAAAGTTATTAAAAAACGATTCCTTCAAAACTACCGAATGGATTGGAATTAAATTTGGTATGTAGCTTCCTCTAGAGCCATAAGTACTTACTAAGAAAGGGTTTGAAAAAATTCGAAATTTTAGGGGGTTTGGGGATCAAAGTTATTAAATCACGATTTCTTCAAAACTACCGAATGGATTGGAATGAAATTTGGTATGTAGCTTCCTCTAGGGCCATAGGTGCTCACTAAGAAAGGGTTTGAAAAAATTCGAAATTTTAGAGGGGTTTTGGGGGGATCAAAGTTATTAATTCACGATTTCTTCAAAACTACCGAACGGATTGGAATGAAATTTGGTATGTCGCTTCCTCTAGGGCCATAGGTGTTCACTAAAAAAGGGTTTGAAAAAATTGGAAATTTTAGGGGAGTTTGGGGGGTAAAAATTACTAAATCACGATTTCTCCAAAATTACCGAACAGATTGGAATGAAATTTGGTATGTAGCTTCCTCTAGGGCCATAGCCGCTCGCTAAGAAAGGGTTTCAAAAAATTCGAAATTTTAGGGGGGTTTGGGGGATCAAAGTTATTAACCCTAGAACCGGCAATGTTAACGAAAAGGGATTTTTTGGCGTATGCAAGCATTTATTCAAAAATTCGCCAAAAATAGTAAATTAACCCCAATCCAAAAGTGTTCCATAGCTTTTTTGTAGAGAAAGGTTCAAAGAAATTGTATATGCCAGTAAAAAAATTATAGATGTAAAATTTAGAAAGTTATTAGCCCAAGAAACAAAAAATGTTCAGTTACGAAAAATAAAAGTTCAACTTTAAGTCTACATAAAAAGTAGTAAACATTTTTTGTAATTTTTTCCATAAATGTAAAAAAGTTTCGTAATTTAGTTCTAAATAGAACTGTATAAAAACATTTAACATTTTCAAATTTCTTATTTTGAAAACACGAGATTTTATGTTCTTACTACAAGTCTGCTATCAAAAGTATGCCAAGTTAGAAACGTAATTTACTAATATATGCTGTGCCCAAAAATAAAATATTATTATAACAATGTGTAGAGAATAAATCAAAGAACTGAACTGTATACTTGTAAATTATCTTTTCATAAAAGTGTTCGACTTAGAAGTATTTGAATAACAAAAGTTATAAAAATATAGTAAACTCTCGTCTGTACAAGTTGCGCGCGCATTCTCGTATGTCTCTCTATGCTATAAAAGTCCGTTACGCTACAGATTTGAACGTTATGTGAGACCGTATTAGCAGTCACTTTCCCACGGTCCTACACAATAAACTGTTCTAATATAGCAAATTTGGTTTACAGGGGAAGTTAGCTTGAAGAATTATCTTTACAAAGATACCAAAATATCTATAAAAAACTATTGAGGTCATAAAGATCTCACGTGAAATAAATAACGCTGTTTATTGGTTGGAAAACTGACCAATTGCAAGGGTCTACAAAACCCCTTCTTACGTCAATACTATTGGTCCGATTTTTGATTTGATGAAAGTTTTGGATAGGGGAAATTGTGATGAATCCATCGGTACATAGGTTTAACTAAGACAACCTACTGGGCGGGTTTTAGAGATTGACAAAAGTTGAGTAATTTCGTTATGTTTTGTATGAATTTCCGGGCGCCGATTGATTTGTAGAAAACTAATAAACTGCAACGATGATTACGTATGTAAATATACGATTTAGAAAGAAATTGTAAATACAAAAAATAAAGTTTGAAACATTACCTTTCCAATGGTGTTTGTTTTTTTGAGATTGGAAGATTTTTAGTGGGTCAAATATTCAATACAATCACGCGTTACAAATGTGCTGTCATGATCGCACGTTTCGTGCGATCTGCCGGTTCTAGGGTTAAATCACAATTTCTTCAAAACTACCGAACGGATTGGAATGAAATTTTGTATGTAGCTTCCTCTAAGGCCATAGGTGCTCAATTAGAAAGGGTTTGAAAAATTTCGAAATTTTAGGAGGGGTTTGGGGGGATCAAAGTTACTAAAATCATAATTTCAGATCTTTTATTATTATGACAATAGTGTTTTTATTATTTGAGATCTATATGACTGAACACTTAAAAAGAATACAATTACGTTAAAAAGACTGAAAATACCAACCACCACGGGCAACGCCGTACGGGTCAGCTAGTATATACATATATGTGTTCAATTTAATTTACTATTGTTTATATGCATTTATTTTTTTCTATAGAAGTAGTCTATAAATATGAAATGTAATTGTTTGTTTTTCTGTGTAAGCTACCAACTGAAATTAAATAACATTTAAAAAAAAAAATCTTTCCTCTAAAGGTCATTGAACCACAGCAGTTTGGGATATGTTAGGTTAGATTTTATATTTTAGTCCAGTTAAAAAAAAAATATGTAGGCCTAAAACGTACAAGAGTTTGACTACAAAAACATAATGTCAGTAGCAGATTATAAGTTAGCTTGTTAATCACAACTCAAAGAGATTACTTTGTTAATTAGGCCAAAATCTCATGAAATTCTAAAACACTATCGTCATGCACTGTACAAACAAATAGCCCTACCTGGTCCTGGTTCTCGTGCCATTGTTGTAAATATAGGACTCTCTATATTGACACTAATCTTATTGTTGACCTCAACGTTTTTCTTCCGTTTAAACAAGTTAAACATGAATTTAATAGGTTTCTTCTTTGGTCCATATCCATGACTTTCATTTGTCTTTGAAGATACATGAATCATGACTAAAACCAAAATAAATAAAATTCTTAAAACATCATATGCACAGAGATCATAACTTAACAGTTAGATTTTAAGTAATAAAGAATATTTTAACCCATTAAGGAATAAAGCTCTTCCAGAACGTCCAGATAACAAAACATACCTTTTGTAGTTTCTATGCTACCTGGGTCAGGCATGGAAAGTGCTGCACAATATTGTATTACTTATCAGAGAAGTTTGCTACTTCTACAAGTTGCACAGTGGCAGTTTCATCAGTAGGCCTACATCTCAAAGATTTGCCTGATGAGAATAAGCCTAAATCCCGAAGTGTTCACTATTTTTGTCACTAACAATATTAAACACACATTTAGAGAAATCTTTTGCCATAAACTTACTATACGACCCTCAGCTGATATTTTTGCAGACGACAACCTTGTTTTACATTCTACTGTTAAATGTTGATTACAGGTAAACATACTGTGACTAAAGACTATTAGAACTTCAGGCATTTTTTTTTTTTTTTTATTATTGCATTTCTGTTGGCTTAGGGTCTGTTAGGATTAATAGTGTAGGATTAGGATTTATATATAATAATCACATGTAATAAACAGTAGTTTAAGATTTATAAGTCTCATAGCCGGTTTCACCAAGGTTCGTTAACTCATTTAACGAACGTCAAATCCTTAACTAATCGTTAAACACTAATATTACGTTTCATCAACACGAAAATCCGTTGACGAACGTTAAACCCTTCGTTAAATTTGAAGACAGGTTTTCCGATCTGCAAATACATTGACGATCCGTTAAAACATCGGAAGTGGAAAATTTGGTTATGTTAGTTAAGAGTAGGAAATTGTTTCAAAGCAGCGTAAATTTAAATAGTCGAAAAAACTATTTAAAAAACAAAATATTTATTATATAAGAAACTGGTGTTTTATTATGTGTATTCAATCAAGATTTTGTTATATTCATTAGACATTTATCCATATAGAAAATCTCGATTAGCCTAAATTGTAATAATAGTTAACAATGTGTGAAAGTTTTGATGCTGAGGTTATGTTTGTAGAATATTTAGAAAATGTGGGTCCTGAACGGTCATTGCAAGAAAGAAATGACCACTTTTTTTCAATGGACGACGAACAATTCCGATCACGATATAGATTTTCTAAACATATTGTTTTAAAAGTGCTGGAAGAAATTGAATCAAAATTAGAATATCCAACTGATCGCAATAGGCCTTTAACTCCGATCCAACAATTACTTTTAGCTCTAAGGTTTTATGCAACAGGATCTTTCCAAATTGTAATTGGAGATACAAATGGTGTTTCAAAAAGCAGTGTATGTAGGTATGTAAAAAAAATTTCCAAAGCAATCGCTTCATTACAACATTACATACAATTTCCAAAAGAAGGAGAAGCGTTGACAATTATCCAAGAATTTTATAATATAAGTCATTTTCCTGGCGTAATTGGTGCAATCGACTGTACTCATATACCAATTTTATCTCCTGGAGGGCAAAATGCTGAAGTTTTCCGGAATAGAAAATCGTATTTTTCAATAAATGTGCAAACTGTTTCGGATGCAAACTTGTTGATAAGAAATATTGTAGCCAGGTGGCCTGGGTCAGTTCATGATAGTTTCATTTTGGGAACAGTGACCTACGAATGCGATTTGAAACTGGGCAAGTTCACGAAGGTCATTTGTTGGGTGACAATGGTTACAGATTGACGAACTATTTGTTAACACCATTTCTGAACCCTGCAAACAATGAGCAGCATAATTACAATAAATCCCACATAAAAACAAGAAACACTGTCGAGAGGCAATACGGAGTGTGGAAAAGAAGATTTCCAGCCCTTTCATTAGGTTTGAGAACTCAAATTAACACCTCATTAATAATAATTGTAGCAACGGCAATATTGCATAATATTGCTATTCAAACAAAAGATGGAGACCCCCCTGAAGACATGTCTTTAAACCAATATTTGGACGAGAAGCGAAAGAAAATTACCAATTACCTTACTTTTGAAGAGGTACCAGTAGTACAAGTTCATAACAATGGAACTCCTGCGGCTGCTCGTCAAAGAATTGTAGATACCCACTTTAGGCCTATATAAAATTTTAATGTTAAAACAAAACATGCAGTATTGTTAATTATCAAATATTTTATTACAACACACAAAAGTTAACTACTGGTATTTCTACATTTATTTCTATGATATTTGTTTTTTTATTAGTTCTAATTTTAATTTTAACAGTTCCTCCTTCATAAGCGCCGATCTTTTTTTAATATTTATGAGTTCCATCTCGGCTTCGTGCTTTTCTTTTAGCAACCTCTTCTCCAGTTCGCAGACTTCTTTCCGTGCTTCAGAAAGTTCACAAATGTTTTTCCGTGCTTTGACAGCTTCGGAAGTTCTCCGTTTCTTTTTAACCTCTGGCCTATTTCTAGAGAACCATGGAGGGGTAAAGGATGTGGAAGGTTTGTCTGGAGTGGTAAAGGATGTGGAAGGTTTGTCTGATTTAGTTGTATGGGGTTCATCAGTTACCTAAAATGTTTATATTGAATTACTTTCACATTAGTGTACATTTTATTTTTGCAACTTTTATTGTTTAACCTATATACAAATTTAATAATATAACAATATTTGGTGTTACTACGGTGCAGTAGAAATAGTGTTAAGGATCGTAGGATCTACTAAACACTAAGTAGATGCAAGTAGGCCTACTTAAAAACTACGTTTCACCAACAATTTGTAAGTTGATATCTAATACACTGTATTTATTTCTTCGATAACAGTTCGGAATAAATGCCCTGATTCGGTTTAAACTTACTGAAACGGATTCTCTATCTTCTACGGCTGAAATTTCCATGTATTCAGTTACTGGATAGCTATCATCAAATATCTGAAGTTGCTCTCTTTCTTGATCATCTCCTTTTGAAACGAACACTTCTGTAATAAAATGTTAAATTTAATCGATTATCATTGCAGATGTCTGTACTTTGAAATACTTTAATAGCAAGAATTAAGAAGATAACTATTGTTAAAATATAGTGTTTGGTTAGGCCTAAATTGATCAACGTGATTTTATAGTAGAAGGGACTAATATTCACCAATCAAACCAAACTATTTAAAAGAATAACAATATAGCCTATAGGCGTATACTGTAATAGCAAGAATTAAGAAGATAACTATTGTTATAATAATATAATGTTTGGTTAGGCCTAAATTGATCAACGTGATTTTAGTAGGCCTAGAGGGACTAATATTCACCAATCAAACCAAACTATTTAAAAGAATAACAAAGTAGGCTTATACTGTAAAATAGTCAACTTGACTAGGCCTACATTATTATGTAGAATTAAAAACCTAATACTTCTTTGTTTGTATTATCTTACTAAATATTGCTTAGTATAACATATGTTACACTTACCGAACTCAAAATTGTAAGAGGCATCACTATCAAAAATATTTTTTAATGGCTCCACTTGGTCTTCGATTATGGTCAAAACTTGGGCTGACAAATCGTCCACTAAAACGGGTGTCGCCGCGCCACCGCCTGTTTTGAATAAATTTAATTTATCTTGAGACTTTTTTTGCTTAGCCCTTCTTTTAAAGTTATCATAAAAACTTTTTAGCTGTTTCACACTACGTTTAGTTACTTGCGCTTGACTATTAAATTTATTTTGTAACTCAATCCAAGCAAGTTCCTTTTCTTTGATTGTAGCTCCATCGGTTCTTTTGTTTTCTATTACATTTTTTTTGTCCGCGATGAGCCTAATCAAAATAGCTTTCTCTTCACCTTTAAAATTACACCCCCTGTTTTTTTTAATGGAATTACACTCCATAATTCAAGCAGCAAAACTTTACACTTCTTGGTTATGACAGTTTAAAACAGATCAGTTTTACAAGCGGGATTCGTAACAAAGTCAGCTGTAGCCAATAAGAAAGTTGCAAACACGGGTGCCAACTCTTGAACAAAGCGTGAACAATCATGTTTACATTTTGACAATTGTCAAACTTGACGAACCGTTAAATTTCAGTATTAGATGTTGGTGAAACGTTAGTGATTTAAACGATCCGTCAAAAATTGATCAATCGTTAAGTTTAAAGAACATCAAGCGTATTTAACGAATGATGGTGAAACCGGCTATCAAAGCGAGAACACAGAATGTAGAACAAGGTTGGGTAAGACCATACTGAGGGAACATTGGTAGGCAAACAGACTGTCCAATATTCATCATAAAAGTATTTTTGTTTCTTTTTGGTGCAATTAAAGTAGAAGCTTGTTCGAGTCAGAAATAGTATTACATAAGCATAGCTATTCAGGGTGTTTCGTCCTGGGGTTGCATTATCAAGTTTGTTAATATTTTAAGACCTTGTTATATACACATGAGCATTGTAGAAATAACAGTATCATTTTACCACCGAACCACTCAAGGAAAAATATAAGGATTATAAAGTAAATGACTTTGGTTGGTTTAGTTTCTGATTTTATAACCCCTGAACCTTAGTGATCCCTTGTTTTGAACCCTGACAGTTGGGCCGATATTTCCACCCCTAACAGGTCTTATAGTAAATTCACAATTCACACCAAATCTTTAAAACTACCACTAACACCAGTATGGTTTTGGAACAGCTTTACTCCTTACAAATTTACCTTTCTCATTAAAGTGTTAACAAGTAGGCCATTTCCAATGTTTTTCTTTTGCATGAAAAATGTTTAACCCTTTGAGAGCCGCGGCCATTTTGCCAAGTCATATGCATAAAGTGCCGGACCAAAACCAACACTTTTGCAAGCGTCTGGGGAAAAAATCATAAAAAAAAACTATTCAACCAATTTGGATAATTTTTTATATTTCGTTGGTAGTAGTTTGAAGAACAAAATACATGTAAAAATGTAGTTCTAAATTAATATACATACAAAATTATGTTGCATAAACAAAAATTAAATTTTTTTTAATTTTAAGTTTGAAGTGAAATTTGGTGTATACAGTATTTTTTATTTTTTTTGCGCTATACCACAAGAAAGAACATGAACAATACATCTAAAAACATATATAATATATTATGTTATAGTGAAATTTGCCATGATTACACAATACAAACATAACACTGTCAGCAGTTGGCGCCAATCAGCAGTCTACGCTGTCTACGTATTGTGTCACTTTGTCAAAGAAATAAAAAAAACGGTATCAATCGATAGTTCGACTCATGTAGAATACCGTGAACCGAATAATCGATTACAATGATAACATAATGTATGAAATTAGTATTTAAAATATGGATCATCTACTGGGTAAACGCTGGCACTTTATGCGCATTTTATATCGTCTACTATGTAGACGCTGCGGCACTCAAAGGGTTAATATAAAAAAAAATTTTAACTGCACATATTTATCCGAAAAATTTGATATAAGTGGCAAAATTAAAGTAAACCCTTCTAACCTACAATGCCAACCTTAAATGGGCATAAGTTTACTATTCGACCCTATGCTGATATTTTTGCAGACAACGACGTTGTTTTACATTCTACTGTTAAATGTTAAATATACAGGTAAACAAACTGTGACTAAATACTATAAGTTGGAAACCTTTAGGTTATTTTTTAAAATTATTATTCTTGTATTTCTGTTGCCATGGATTAGCCTAGGGTCGAATAGTAAACTTGTGCCCTTAAATGTTTTAGTCCTTAGGCCCAGTGGTACGGCATAAGCTTACAACAGGACACCCAGCTGATATGTTTGCAGTCAACGAGATTTTTTTAGAAAAAAGAGTAGTCTACCTAGTGCTGCCAAATTGCATATTGGTAAATTGTATATGGACGCTGTGTAGCGCCTGTAAGTTAGGACAGGCAAGACAGCCTGTTGTAAACTTTAGACGTTATTTTTAGGATGGCATTATAGGTTAGAGGATAGAGGGTATGTCCTGCAATTTAACCGATAAATTGTGCTTTTAGGTATTTTATTGTAATTATAAAGCACAAAATGGCACAACTTTACTATTCGACTCTACGCTAACCTATGGCAACAGAAGTGCAAAAATTATAATTAAAAAAATACCTTAAAGGTTCTAACCTAACCTATTTAGTCACAGTATGTTTACCTGTATTCAACATTTAACAGTAGAATGTAAAACAAAGTCGTTGTCTGCAAAAATATTAGGCTAGAGTCGAATAGTAAAGTTACGCCCTATTTTAGGTTAGCCTACATACAATTTTTAACAAATTCTATAGTGGTTAATTTTATAATCACCATTTCCTTTGAATTAATCATAGTACATTTTCAGAAAATAAAATTACTGCATGCAAATCTATTATTTTAGTATTTCGAAGAATCTTGGGCATAAATTTACTTTAGCTTATGAAACAGAGTCGTACTCCCAACCTAAGATTATTGATAAACATAGCCTACTGTGACTAGAGACTGTAAGAACTTCAGGCTATTTTTTTTACGCAATACGGCGAGGTGTCCTAATGTAAACTTAAGCCGCAATTTGATATTAGGCTAGGCCTATAGTAATATATTTACAGGAATAGGCCTACCAAAAATAATTTTTGAGATTGGAAGCTCTTATCACAATTTATTAACTTAAATTAAATTAGGCCTACAATTTTAACAGTTTTTATAGTTCACATTTTAATTATAAATCAATTAAAAAATCAAATGTTCTCAGTTAATTATTTGGAATATTATGTAGGGCGGTTTGTATTGACAAGTTAGTCTGTAATACAGAATTATGAATAATTTCATCCATTTCCTATAAAAACAACTATGCTAAATTGTTAAAAACAAAGTCAGTTTATCTTGCAACTAAAATTATTAGTTACTTGATATTAATTCTTTTCTAGATGATATTGTTACCGATAATATTTAGGTGATCAATTAATTATAAAGGCCTACTCACCTTCATATTTATACTTGCCAATAGTTTAAATTATTGACGAAATTATGAAAACCACAAGAAATAATAGCTAAAAGGATGTATTATAATGTAAGTCATATTCTTTTAACTATAACTACCTAAGTAACACTGATTTTTTAAATGCATTCAATTAATGTCAACAGAAAAAGTAATTAGGCCTACATAAATGTATAAGACTAGAACTGCCATGTTTATTATTATTGTTCCTTTCAGTTGTTTTTCGTCTGCTATACTACTGACAGTACTGACCCTTCAATTTGCTCTGCCACTTAAATTATCCTGAATAACTGTGAATTTAGCTTATTACCATAGATTATAATATTACTAGTAAACCCCCGTAAAAAATCACAGGAGATTAAATTGATACACATCAGAAATACATAATTTAAAAGACTTTATATGCCTAACTATGCTGACGGGGATTTTTAAATCTGTAAATGTGTACAATTAATTATAAGAATTGTAAAACTGTAGGCCTATTTGTTAAAATTGTGTATTAATTTATACTCATTATTATATATCCAAATACAGATAAAAACATTATTTTTTAACTAGCAACAGAGCCCGTTGTGGTTAAATACAACGGTCTCTAGAAAAATATTACATATATGCTGTACTTCTTGTGAAATACCTGAAAATTAATTTGATTTTTTTTTTCAAGAACGAAATTGTTTTGAATAAAAAAAACTAATTTTCTAATAGAGCAAGATAATAAAAAAATCAAATGTAATATATTTATTTACAGTATATTTCTTTATAAACAACATTCTTTGTAAATACTTCATGTGAGTTTTTCAACAGTCTCCCTTGATCTTTGCTAGGGATAATTTTAATTTTAATGTCTTCAAACCTTTTTACTCTAGAGAGTGCAACGTACAATTAATTGTCCATGGCTAAATACTGGTGCTGGAAGGTAAACACAAACTTTCTCCAATGTCTGGCCTTGTGCTTTATTTATTGTTATAGCAAATGCTAATTTTATAGGAAATTGCTGTCTTTTCAAAACAAATGGCAAATCTGTGTCCGACTGTGCTAAATTAATCCTTGGAATGAACACAATTTCACCTGCTGACGATCCAGTTAAAACCTCTGCAATTATTAAATTTGGCTTGAGTTCTTTAACAATTAATCGTGTGCCGTTACATAACCCTCGTTTTGTGTTAAGATTTCTTAGCAACATTATCACAGCTCCGATCTTTAAATTTAAAATTATGTATTGGAATTCCTGAGGGTGATAGCTGATTTAAAAATTCTATTGGATAATGAATATCTGCTTGTGAACTATCGTCCGCTTCAATAGAATCCGAACTTAAATATGTTTTTGATGTTCCTTCCAGTAAATTGTGAACAGTTTCGTTTAGAAAATCCACATCTGAATTTTTTTTCCTTCTGGGCGTATTCATGAGAGTGAGCAATGTCCAACTTATCTCCAAATATATCGGTGGCTATGTTACCGTGGCTTAAAATATTAGGTGGTATTGCTATTAGTTCTTCTGGTAAATCATTAGTTTTATCAGTCAGACCATTCCCTATGCTTAATAGCCATTTGCTAAATAAATCATCCACTGATCGTACATTTTTACTCAGTCGTAGGATCTTAAAGGTTTCCCACAGTGGATGGAATTTTATACTTGTTTTTATTATTTTTATTCTGTTACCATGTCTGACAACTGGCAGAGTTTGCCTGAAATCCCCGCCCAATAACATAACTTTTCCACCGAAAGGATTCTGGTTGTTCATTATTTCCTTTAGTACTCTGTCAATAGCAGTCAAAGCAATTCCTGGTGCCATAGTTGCTTCATCCCAAATTATGATTTTAGCTGATCTGATGATAGTGGCTTCGAGAGAATTTAATCTTATATTTGATACTGATGTTTCGTTTAAAGGAGGTACTAATTTGAATTGGTTAAAATATGTTTTACCTCCTTCCAATAAGTTTGCAGCAATTCCAGTAGACGCAATAGGCAATGCAATGTTTTTTTTTCTCCACGCACTGTACTCAGAATAGTTTTATACAAATAGGTTTTTCCTGTGCCTCCTGGCCCATCCAGGAAAAAACATGTTTCTGGGACTTCATCATTTATTGCTGCAATTATATTATAGTAACATTTTCTTTGCTCAAAATTCAAACTATTTATCATTTCTTTACTTTTTTTTCTCTAACTCATAATCATAGATATCAGTATTGTTGATTGGTAAGATATCGTTTACTGGCATCGGGAGATCGTATTTAAGGCAGGAACTATGGTTTGCTTCTAAAGTTTTGTTAATTTCTCTAAGAGTCAAATTCTTACATCATTCGCAGTTATCTGTATGGCCTATTTTGTGGTTGTGTGCAAAGTCTTCCCAAAGATGAGGGTGGTATTTTTCAAATAATTCTTTAGCATTAGACGGGGAAGCAAATATAAGAATATATGAGAATAAGTCCCTTAAATGTTGAGGCATGCTGTAATTGACTGCATCGGCTAAAGTTTTATCCCAAATGTTATCATTTTTTATCAATACTTTTTGCACTGCTGCTTCATAAAAAGTATTATATTTAGTACCATCAATGGTTTTTAAATCATCATAAGCTGTAGCACCAGGTACATGAAGCAGAAGAAGTCTTGAACAATACCTTTCAGGATCAGAACCAAGATTTACAAAATACATTCTACCAATTACATTATGTCTGTCTTGTTGTCTGCGAATCCATTTCCGACTTTTTTATTGAAAACATAATGTTTAGGTATATTAGTGTAATTAATTAATCTTGTATTTTCATCTTCCTCGTTTAACTTAAACTACGCTGTCAACATTGTATCTTTCCCAGCAGTTTGTAACAGATTGTCTGTATTTCTGTTTAATGAATTTACATGAAAGACAATACTTTGATTTTTAGGAAGATGAACAGGCATTCGGATTATAGTGTGCGATTGTTTGTGCATGTCATTTCCAAGTATTCGCCACATGGCTTCTGGTGCACTGACATACCTACTATCTATGTGCTTTTGTATTTCATCAAAATTTGAGTTTCTTTCTGTGATACGTACATTTGCACAATCATGCCCTTTATATACATATTTAAAGAGATATTTAACACTTTTGATCTTAGCGCAAACTTCCATATTGATATGACAGTTGTATTTTAACAAAAGATATGGGTTATAAGGTGACCCATGTGTTGTCAATTACTTTATTTCTCACAGATACATTACCATTATTTCTTCGGCGGTATAGAGGATATCCATCTTTGTTAGCTAAGGTTTCGTTTTGAAAGGATTTAGGGTAGTTTTTAGTACACTTATTTTCCTTCATACACGGTGAGTTTAAATTACACTCGCCACAGGGTCCATGAATCATGTGTTTTGTAACAGCTGCGTGTAAAGTAGGAAATTTGTCTTTATCTGGTAATTCAGCCGATACAATTTGGTATATATGTTCTGGTAACTTTGGAGTATCTTGTTCTTTCAAAATCAGCAGAATGTGAGCATGGGGTAGCCCCCTTTTTTGAAATTCAATTACATGTATATTGCCTACTGGGATGCCAAAAACATGTTTTTTATTTATGTCAAACATAAGTTCTGTTAGCTTCAATTTGAAAACTCTATAGACTAAATCAGGACGATTTTCAACAGACTGTCCATTTAAATTTTGTGTTATTTCTTCCCATTTCGGATTACAGGTCATTGTAATAAAAATATCGGGTTTACCATAGTTCCTCACTATTGACATAGCGTCTTGATAATTTTGAATCATATTTCGTGGACTCCCTTGAAACGTTGATGGCAAAATGAAAGGCTTTCCAGGGGGAAACAATTCATTGTCTCCTGATAACCTGAATCTGGTCCATTAAACCTTTGTACTGTTCAATTCTAAGTTGAGATCGATTTTGTCGAATGAAATTTAATCTATTTGCCTCAATTTTGGTGTAGGCATCAACAATATATTGTTGAGTGAGTTTTCCTCCGCACAATAAAGGATTGAATTAATCACGTACTGAAAGACGATATTGATAATATTGCATCTGAGTGACTCTTGATCTTGTATTTGAAGCTTTATTTTTAATATTTTTGAGACATAATGGCTTGTCATTCAGTGGAATATTAATCCCCCAACTTTGATCGCCATATGGAAAGAATAGAGGATATACCATTGGTTCCAAATTTGGGTCTAAAATGCTAATTCTCTGAGTCTTTCTCTTATTGATCGTGTTGTAAGCACGACAATGAATCAATAAATCACGGTGCAGAGGTGGTTCGCCATCCGTATTCTCGAAAATAACAGCAACCTCATTACATCTTGCAGAGTTATATCTTCTTTCATCATATTTTCGGTCCTGAATTATAGCCATTGTCACATCAGATGAAACAGCGTTATTCATTAATGTGTCTTGAATGCATTCTTGCTCTACTTCATATATCATTTTGCAGGCTTCTGCAAATGGATTATATATTGACATGAATGAGCCTAATATTTGTAATAAATGTTCATTGCATCCAGAGTTTTCTTTAATTTTCATTCTATTAGCTGTAGCCTCATAAGGATCAAGTATGTACAACTGAGCATATTTACGCTGTTCTCCATTTTCAGGATGTAATGTACCAGCACGATGATAGATAGTGCCATTTATTCTAAAACAATAAGGACCATTTCTTGAAGGAGGAACTATTTGCGCTCCCATAGAAGCAAAAGATAGGGAACTGTTAATTGAACGAATATTGGACATAAAGTTATCGGAATAAATATGGTTATTAGTCATAAGCTGTTCAAGTAATAATGCAGTTTGAATTCGTTCTAATGTAACTTTTCCTTTTGAGCAGCATTTAGAAAACATTTTATCCACAGGTCTTTCTCCAACAAAGTGTTTAGCACCACAAAATTCACATACTTCACTAATACTGCCACATGAGTGTAATTTTATTTCGTTTTCATCATTTATATCTTTTAAGGCTTCAGGCACAAAAGTGATTGGTAGTTGTAATATATTATTTAGATCACTATCCTTTTTCCCCCTTATCACTGTGCCATGAGCTGTTGTTTCACGTATGCCTGAACATGTTTTTGGTTTTTTTTCTTTGCTGGACGTCCACGTTTGCAGGTTGAGGAGGTTGCAACCTCTTTGAGTGAAGTGTTGGTCAAACTATCTTGTTTTATTTCTTTTTCATTTTGTGTGTCTCCATCTTTGTGATTGCTTGTTAAAAAATTGTTTTCCTCTTGTATTAAATCATGATTCAGACTATAATTTTGTTTCTTTAATTTATTTTTATGTGCTGTTGATTCACGTCTGCCAGAACATGTTTTTCTTTTTCTATTCTTTGCTGGACGGCCACGTTTGGATTTTGGTAAGGTTACATCCTCTTTATTCTCAGAATTAGTATTATCTATCAAAACATCGTAATGGCCAGCATCCACATTACCTGAGAATCGTAGTTTATATATTGTTGTGCCTTCACCAACCGTTACATAAGAATCCAATTTCTCAGCATATATTTTGAATTGGCAGTTAAAAAGTCTTGCTGCAGCTTCAATTTCAACATTCCCGGCGTATTCACCATCTTTAGCCATTAGATTTATATATTCTGTTGCGTTTTGTACTGGTAGTCTATATATATGTGTTATCCCCTACGATAAAAGGGCAATAGTAGTCCCAGTTATTTACGACTTCATCAACTACTGCGGATCGTATATCACTGTATCTAGATTGAGATTTATGATTTAAAAATGAGATACTCCTAAAGAAACAGTTTCCATCACCAACAAAATCGTGAATAGTAAAATTATTCATTTTCAATCAAATAAAAAATATCTACTCTTATAATTCACAGTTCAAAATGACAATTTATGGTTGTGAAATCCATACACCACTTTACTCACTAATAATTAATGGTACACATTAAACACATAACTTAATAAACACACATATATTACATAAGGAACACACTTTAACCACAAATCCAAATTGTAAACAATCAAGTTATCACTGTGGATCGTATATCACTGTATATAGATTGAGATTTATGACATAAAATGAGATTCTCCTAAAGAAACAGTTTCCATCACCAACAATATAGTGAATAGTAAAATTATTAATTTCCATCAATCTAATATAATATACAGGGTGTTACAAAAAGGTTGGGCGAGAGCTTTCCAACGACCCAATAATTAATAAAATCGGTCCAGTGGAACTGTAGATTTATTATTATTAGCTTTTATATTTATATAATAAAGGAGCATTTATATTTATACTCGACACCTTAATTGTTAACATTGGTTTACAACTATAATTAATAATTTAACTATGTACAGTGTAACAGCAATTAAAAAAAAAACAGATTTTATAATTATAATGGGTTTTTTGAAGAGTCATCAAAACGTGTGTCCTCCATTGATTGTCACACACTGCTCCAGTCATGGGCTCATCGATTGCCTCACCCGTTCGAAAATCCCTGGCATCCCTCTTATCCTTCGGCAACCACATTCAACCCGCTCTCTGAGCTGCTCAATGTTCTCAACAGGGGTTGAATACACTAAAAGGTGTCTTTCAATTTATAATAAAACATAAATTAAAATTGAACAATTAGGAGTTTTTCTCGTCCCTAGTTTTAATCGAATTTTCCTTTGAAATTGTTACATGGCCGCCATTTTGATATTTATTAATATATTTTTGCAATTATATTGTCATTCGATTTGAAATGAAAAGGGCTTCAAATTTTGTGTCTAGTAAAATTTTGTTTTAGTAGCTGGTTTTCATGGCATTTGACTTGGTTTAAACATTTTTAATGGCCGCCATTTTGAAATTTGATGAGTCTGATCAAAGATGTTTTTGTTAAATGTGTATAGCTATATAGTTAAAGTAAATATCAAGTTTCATAAAAATATCTCAAAGGGCTTTTGAGTTATTAATTATTTTAAAACAAATACAAAATGGCGGATTACGGCTAAAAGCCGAAATTGAAAAAATGTTATACTACATTTTCGACTTATTTTTGTATGTAGAATCTGAATCTGCATAGCCCGCTACAAAAATAACTAAAACAATTGTTAAATTTAAAAAAATATGGTTTTAGGCTCATTTTGGTTGTTGTAGACAATGACCAAGAAATAATGTTTTTAGTTTTTTGTCGATAACTCGGTTATCCTTTGACCTACTGAAACTATAAACGCCATTTTGAAAATTATAAAAATAAATTCTTTGTGTTTGATACACTTGTTAATGGTAACATATAAAACGCTTATTCCAAATTTAAACTCGATATCTTATCAGCTATTTCTATAGTTACAGTGAGTTTTGTAAAAAAACAAAATAGCGGATTACGGCTAAACTAAGCCAAAATCAAAAGAATGTTATACTACATTTTCGACTTATTATTGCATGTAGAATTTGAATCTGCATAGCCAGCCCAACCTTTTTGTAACATACTGTATAAAATATCTACTCTTATAATTCACAGTTCAAAATGATAATTTATGGTTGCGAAATAAATACACCACATTACTCACAAATAATTAATGGTACAGATTAAGCACATAACTTAGGAAACAAACACATTACATAAGGAGCACACTTTAACCACAAATAAAAATTGTAAACTACAAAATTTAAGCAAAGAAAAATGAAGAAAATAACAATACTGTACAACAATCAGATGTTACAACAATCAGCTGTTAAATTATTAACACATGTTTCATATAATCAGATGATCCATACCAGTAAACCCATTTCACTAAAAATTTATAGGTTGTATCTGCTTTTTATGAATGATTTTGAATGGGAGGTAACTTGATCAAAGTGTAAGGTAATATGTATGTTGAAAGAAAAAAAAGGCCTATCAAATGCTAAAATTCACAATTAAATACAAATTGTAAATTAAAACAAAATTAGAGTAGATAAAGATTTTTTGGAGGTTGTTTACATTTTTTGCAAATAACTTTTAAATGGTGAGGAAATCGATTAAAGTGGATGGTGAAATTCTGAAAGAGAATGAAATTTTCTACAAAATACTCTAAAGTGTTTTTAGATAATACCGATCAAAGGCAACCAAAACTTGGCTACAAATAAAAACTTTGGAAAAAGCCGTTTTTAATGTATTTCTTATAGAAAACATGTGTTTTTACTTTTTCACCATAAATCTTAAAAAAAATCTATATTTCATAATTATTTGCAAATCTACATGGATGAAGCTTGCCAACGACT
>JAGFPH010001259.1:52816-73350 GCA_018207615.1 Philaenus spumarius
ACAAACCCTTTAATATTCTCAAATTTATAATATGACTCAAAGTCTTAATAAAAATCTCTACAGCTGAAATATCATGAACAGGCGCCGACTTATTACCATTGCCGGATAGAAGCAAGTTTTATGATATAGCGGGGTCCGATTATTTCACCCACTTGGTTTCCCCTAGATTAGCAAGGAGGAAATATATTGCTTTGCTTGTTATAAATTATACAAGTTGTACGTGCAAGCATGGAACTTGGAAGATTTCGACAACATCTTAAGTCTTTGTCTAATTTCTCGATTTGAAAACATCCATGCTCGTTGGTATAGTGCAAGCAGGCCCGTTTTACACCCTGCCAGTGCCCTAGGCCCAACGAAGAGTAGCGCCCCTTTTCATACCCCTGCCAGCTGATTACGCCCCCCCCACTAGCCCTACCATAACGCCTATACCCCGTAAATTTAGATTTTTAGTCTGAAATGCCCTTAACTCCCCTTTACAAATTATCCTGATTTTTTTCGAGTGCGTTCCCATTATCCACCACCTGTGGACCCGCCGTGTCCCGGACTGGCAACCGGTAGCCGTGAGGTATCTACTGGCCTCCGGTGGGAATGCGTGTAACATACCTCATGGCATCACGGACCACGCACCCTCCCTTCTTTACATTTGAAGTATTTACATTATTTACAGTATTCGTTTAATCACATTTTGACATTTTCTTTGGATTATTTTTAGTTTGTTGGCTTACCACTAGACGGCGCCGGGCACGGCTGTGATTTGGGTCAGATGTCGGCTTTCGGCAGTGGCGCAATAAATGATGCATGCAGACACAACCACGGCAATTTTGTTTTGTTTTTCCATTCTTTGCGCCCTTCCAAAAATGCCAATTGCCTAGCGCCCTAGGCACGTGCCTACCGTGCCTATTCGGTAAAACGGGCCTCAGTGCAAGTGCACTGTTTTGCACTCCTCACATCAGTACCTATAGGAACAGTTGATGTAAAATGACAAACAAAATATGTAGGAGTGTAAAGAGCATTTATTCATCACAAAAACTACTTTTATAAAGAGATCATTTATTTGTATTATTTTACTTAATAAAACAAAATTTAGTCAACATTCATTTATTGATGAGGCTAGAAAATCAGATCTAAACTTTGTACTTTCACCCGTTTACCTAATAATAACAATAATAAAAAAAAATTTATCTACAGAACCAGTTTTAATTAAATCGTTGCTTACGCACCTTTACCTTTTTGCAATTTTTTTATGATCTCCTCATACGACAATATCTGAGCTATATCATTTTCAATGGACAACAAGGCTAGATCAGAAAGCTTGACTTCTGTAAAAGCTAAGGTACATTTTAATTAGCTTAATCTTGCTAAAACTTAGATTAGGTTCTATAGATGTTTAAAATTGTCAATGAAAATGTACACGTGTAGTAAAACGTACCTGCCATGCTGGTGCGTGTTTAATTCAATGTCAAACGTATTTGGAAAGTTTTCAATTGCTCATTCTTTTAGCAACATGTATTTACGAAACACTTTTATTAGCAAAAACATAAAATCACAACATTGACAACAACGTTTAACAATCAAATCCAAAGTCGCATGTATGCAATGAGTGTGCACCCTCTTTACACTTTTTCGAACTAACTGTTTATGCATGCCATTATTTTTTAATACGGCGAGTAATTTTTAATTCTTAGTTTAAATCAACAAACATTTTATTTCAAAAAATTGCTTTATTTCAGTATTGTGGGATATTTTGTGACTAAACTGGAAGACTTGTATGTACAAAGAGAAGTATTTTTTTTAAGTGGTAACCTCTCCAAATTATTAAAATTGTACTAGATAATTTTTGTTGATAAAAAATGTGTTAAGTCAGGCTAAATAGCTTAGTATTAATTAATTAGAATATATTAATTAGTAATTATAAAACAATCTAAAAAGTACAATAAATGAAAACAAAGGCAATATAGAGTTTTAGATAAGCGATTTTTCAACTTTGATTTACAGGTAAAAAATACATAACATGTTTTTGTTACCAAGAGCTAAAACAGCTGAATTTAATCATCGAATATTTACACTATTTTCGGACCTGCTATGCCAAACCCCCGATGTGACTGCTCCAGTATAATTCGCAGAGATTGGGCGCCGAAAGTGACATCACTTCCGTTAACGTCAGTCACCAGGTAATTGGGCGCTGGAATTGACGTCACTTCCATTGACATCCATCATCAAGAGAGGGGTGGGGAGTGGATATCTGGGTTAACATAAGTAAACATTATAATCAAATTCTAAAAATCTACTTACAGATGGTGAATCGAACCTACAAGTTCACAACCAAAGCCTGATGCTTTAACCGATTTTGCCAGAAGGAACTCTTGATTCCAAAACAAAAGAATTTAGTGGCATATAATTACTCCTATATGAGTCGCTCATTTTAAAATCGTCCTTCTCCCATCTGTGACGTAAAATTTACATAAACTTTTTTCCTAAATATGGGTGTTCTAAAATTCCTAAAATTGGTAATATTTTGTTTATATTAATTATACAACGCTTTATTAAAAGGTATTGATAATACATGCTATCTTAACCTAGCTTATTTTAAAAGATAGATGAATGATAATCCATACAGAGGTTAAATATAATTTATTATTGTATTCACATATCACATAACATTATATTTACAATCTACAGTGTCATTGGGACGAGGGTCTGCAATTTTCCCAATAGGTCTTTTGTCAAGGAGTAGACTATCAGAGTGGATCTCAACTTCGGAAGTGACACAGTCGATGCTAAATTTTTGAACAACTATAAAGAAGTTTTGAGCTATTGTCACTTTGATAACTATATTTCCAAATAGCGTAAAGAAATTGGCTTTCAGTAATTAAAGTAAAATGACATTAGTTTAGTTTTTTTTTAGTTTAAAGCCATTTACTGTGAACTACGCATCTAGAGCAAATAGTTCTCTAGGGCTTATATAATTAAGAAAAGAGTAGACCCCATAATGGAGGCCTGGAACATCCATGTCTTAACATCAGGAGTATTCATGCTTGCCGCTAATAATATTTAAATGGATTTTGGTTTCAGGATGTTAAATATGGTTTGAACTAATTATGCAAAGAGTTTTGAAATCCATATAATACTGCATTTTCTCAATGCACAATATGCAATATGTGATGTCTCTCAGAATAGAAACGTAGCAATGAATGTAGCTCCACATTCAGTAATTTCCTAAAGGATTTATATTTAAAATTTTGCAATCATTTAGGTGACATGATTTGCTCATTATATTCTCAAATATTTTTGAAAATGCTGAAAGGATTATTACTGAGTGGTAATTCTCAATAAGCGCTCTAATTCCTTTTCCACACCATGGTCTCCCACCCCATTTATTTCTTAATTTGTAACGCCAATATTATTTTTTTTTTACTTTATTGATACAGGATTAAAACAAAAACCATATGGCCTGGTTTTCAATAAAAATTTTAGTTTTATTGGAGGCCTCTGTAACGGAATAATCATTTAATCTTTCTGAAATATGTATAAAATATTCATTTAAAGTTGAAGCTATGTGATTTGGTTCTGTAATTTCCTCATTACCACTCAAGCAATGCAAGTTATTAAATTATTTTTTACTTCTGTGCCCAATTCAGATCAAACAACCTACCATAGAGCTCGAGATTTATTATCAGCATTTAAAATTAATGTTTTGTTAGCCATTTTCCCTCCCTTAATACATTTTTGTAAATCTTATAATTTGATGTATAGTATCCAATTAAATGCTTTATATGAACTAGTTTTGTATAAAATCTGTATAGCTCTCTTTTTCTTTCGCTCGATACTTCAATTCTCTTGGTCGGTGTCTTGGTAACCAATGTTTTTATTATTTCACCACAAGTGCTATATTTTTGTAAGCGTTTTACAGGAAATACTTAATTGAAATATAAGAGAAATTTACTTAAAAAACAATCATAAATCAAATCAACTGAGGTATTTTTATTAAGATTGCAATTTTCATTTGGCCCAGAGGACAAAATTCTTGTATTTGCCATGTTGAAAATCTAACCTAAGTGCTAACATTTTTGACGGAGGTACCATTGGGAGATACCATTAAGAAATTGTATTTCAATTTGTCGCTGTTATTGGAAAAGCCAGCTTCCTATCTAAAACAGAACAGCCAAAACTATATACGATATTATCTATGCATTACTTAATCTCATTGAAAACCCTTGTAGGACTTCTAAAGATAAATTACATCTAAAAGAAGAAACGGTATTATTTAATAAATCTTTAGAAAATGGACAAGATTTTATTAAATCAATGTTCATGTCAGAATCTAAGGTGAAACGTTTACGTTTTTCTTTGTAAAGTGTATTTAATAATCGTTTTAAGTTCTGGAAAGAAATACAAAAGGTGTTGATCTAGAAGGAGATCAACTTATTGAAATTACCACTATATTAAATTCAGAAAGTTCCAGACATACAAAATTTTTTTATTTAAATATTCCAGATAATAGTAGACTATAAAATTTACCTCTGTGTTAAATAGCAGACCAATGCTCTATGTTCTTTTCTACCATCAAATTATAAAATTTTGTACCATTCAATATGATTTAAAATATCTATTTTGGTAGCATTGGCAAAATGTTTATTTAAATGAAATTATAGACTGAAGTTAGCTTACTCAGCAAAATATTAAGTTCTTCATACTTTCCTTTGAACCCTGTGAATTTAAATGAAAAAGTTTAAACTTATTTTTTTTACTTTTCACAAAAACTGTTAATATTATTACCAAGGGTGTGAACAGAATTATGTTTTTCTATATGTGGTACTTATAAGAAAGATAAGGCTACGAAGAGGAGTAGAGATTTAGTTCACAGGGCGAATTATCATCCAGACATCAAAAGTCTTTCAAGTGGAGTTTCTTTCTTCCTATGTTGTGATTCTTTACTTCCATAATGTGGTTGTCATGGATCTAAAAGCTGTTTTCAACCATCTTCTATCCAGGGCAGTTTTCTGATTTATAAGTTTAGACAACCTTTCAGAAACCATTACTTTTCCAACTACGTTTAATGTTTTCCAACGATTTTTATTTGTCACATAAAATACTTCCAAGAAGATCTAACAATATTTAGTCTAGATAAATAAACCGTTAACACCTTTTATAATTGAAAATTCCGATTCAACGCTATGTTTTTTTTTTTCAATCTCTTACAAATTATTATCAACACTTTTATCTAAAAAGCAATTAAAACTGCCATTGTTCTCGTGGCGATTCAATGGTTTTACGACTTCAATGTTTTAGCTAGAACAGTAAACCAGCTAAACAGTTTTAATCAGTCCATTCTGTTTAAAGAGACCGTACTAACAACCACACCATGGAAATAAATAAAATCTAAAGTATAAATAGTTTGTAAATAATTTCATCATAAATTGATAACAAGACCACGCATTAATCTACAGCCATGCGGAGTAATCTGATTGTTCTTGGGGTAGTTCAGCTTTTCAGCTTTATTTGTTCACTTAATTTTGGTAAGTTCATTTCCATGTTAAATGTTTTAGTACAATAGTTGTAATGATAAGTCTTTGTTTTACTTCCACCAAATTTGAACATTTTACTCTGATTTCAGTTTGTATATGCCTACAATATACTTTTTATTTACGGATCATAAAAAAATATTTTTAAATTCTGATGATTTCTTTTATAGGCTAATTTACTTACATTAAAATATATTGCAGCATAAATTAAGAGAGTTAAAATTATATTTCCAAATATTAAGTTAATTAATACCCAATTACATAAAGATTTTAATTTTGCTTAAAGGAAAAGGTCATAAATCAAGAATCCTGTAAAATGAACAAAAGTTTACAAAATCGATCAAATTTTTAAATAACAACTTTCACATTTGGTAAATTGTGCTCCACATACAAGTAATTAATATAATAAATATGAACTTTCATATGAGTCCAACCATGTCTGACGAAATGAAATGTATTTATTTATCTATATTTTTCGAATACATTATATTATAATTTCCGTAATGCCTTATGACTGCATTGGAATAAAGTTTATAACTATAGTCAAGTAGCAATCTTGTATTTTGTATTTATTAATACTTCATTACAGCTGTTTCGGTATAACATATATCATCATCAGATGAAGAAACACATACACATACTACAAAGATACACATTACACAGAAATAAATAAACATACAAATATTTGGTAGGTAGGCCTACTGCAGTACAAGTCAAAAATAATATAAAACAATAATTAGGTAATATGGCTACATCTTATTTATGTAGTAGTCAACTATTCACTGAGACATTATACAGTTTATCATACTGATTGGTTAAAACCCACAATCCTTGACATTCTTATACCTAATGTAGCAAGATTGTCATACAGGCAGTTGGAAGTAAAGTTCAATTTATCATTCAATAAACTATCTGGGTTGGTTTTGAATTGTTTGTATATTTGGTATTCTTCTAACACATCCATATAGTCCTGCCTTTATTTTGGATGCATTAGTTCCAGATTACTAGAGATGTCCGTGTATTTTTTGTGGTCGTTGTCTGTCAGGTGTTCGGCATAATTAGAGTTTATTTTTGATAGGTATTTTATGGTAAATGTCTTTCAACCTGTTTATTTATTGTAATTGTCATAATGTAATTTGTATACACACCACATTTTGTAAATGGATCGTTGGAAACAATATTGATGTTAGAATTAAAGATGTAGCTTAGGCTCCCAGAAGTTTGGTGTGCTATTTTATGTCCTATTTCCCTAAAAACGTTGGTTATGGATAGGATGTTCGAGATAGCTGCTGTATTTCATCTACACAAATTTTGGTTTGGGTGGAATTTGTACTGTGTACAAGGGTATTTATGTTAAGTTCATTATTAAGGTCTGCAGTGTTCATGGGTATTGAGAGTGCTCTGTACACATAACTGCAAAACGCAGCTATTTTATGGGATTGTTTTTGGTTAGATGTGGAATGAATGGTGTGGTTTGTTTGGGTCAGTTTCCTGAATATCTTAAAATTGTGTTTAGCTTCTATTTTGGTGATGGAGAGATCTAAGTTATTCAATTGGTTATTGTTTTCCAATTCAGAGGTAAAAGTAAGTGATGGATAGATAATTATTGTTTAACTATTTATTGAAATTAATCAATTGTCTTCTGGTGCTTTTTGGTGACATAACATACAGATTATGTCATCAACGTATCTGTGATGATATATTATTTGCTTATAATATTTGTTGTTAGTATTCATTATGAATTTGGTTTCTATTCTATTTCATGTAGAAATATTTCTGCTAGTATTCCTGATAGAGGAGATCCCATTCCTAAACCATCATTTTGCAAATAAATCTTACAGTAAGTAATTTAGGTTTGAAATTTTCAAACAGCCGCCATTTTGAAACGCTCGATTGGATTTAATTGCTTATTTGTCCTGAGATATATCATTGTTAGGTTACACTTCACGCCATGTTTGAACTCAATCAGTCAAACCGTTCTCTAGATAAGAATTATTTTGTACAAGCGCTAAAAACACAACCGCGGTTTCGGATTATTTCACTCATCCATCATTAGGTGTTGAATAATCACTCACATGAGGTCGTCAAAACATTAAATAACTGTTACAACATTTAAACTGAACAACACAAACACAAAACACAAACAACGTATAGGCCTACATTTAAATTAATTTGTAC
Organism: Philaenus spumarius; assembly: GCA_018207615.1. Lineage (NCBI taxonomy): Eukaryota > Metazoa > Arthropoda > Insecta > Hemiptera > Aphrophoridae > Philaenus > Philaenus spumarius. The sequence goes on from JAGFPH010001259.1 coordinate 60,517, forward strand.
AACACTCAATGTTGTCAGCAAGAAAGCCGGATCAGAACATTCTGCCATTTTGCTAACCTGATATATGTAAGAGCGTTGCTAGATAAGCATTAGTTGAAGACCTTGTTTTAGGAAAGTAAGCAGAACTATAAACTAATATAAGTTTACAAACTAAATAAATACTGTGACTGGAGACTAAGCTTGAATTCAGGTTTTTTTTAGGTGCAACCCAGAGTAATATACAAAAATCCAAACCTAATTTAACTTAGTGAATCCTTTTAGTAACATACACCAATTTGCTTTTTAAATCTACGTTAAATTATACCTGATAGCTTGCGCATGTGCGTAACTAACGCGGTAACATTATTGTTCTTCATTCAGTTAATAACCCTGTAATTTGTCATGACGCTTATTTTGTTAGATTTCATCAAATAATGTTGTTTTTCTAGTTCTGTGCTGAATGTAAATTATGTTCGGTTTATTTATCTTTTTGGTGCCAATGGAGTGTTTAGTTTCTTTTGTTTAAAAAAAGTAACAAACATTTTTTAACTTTAACCTACAGTTTTGGTGTTTTATTTCTCTCATAATTGATATAATATGATTGTATCTGCGTGTGTTATGGTTTGTGTTTTCAGATCCAACAAAACATCCTCACTGGCATCTTCTAAATTTGACCAATATATGCGGGACAAGCCATACAGACAGAATCATAGGAGGCCAGGATGCTTCTTTGGGACAGTATCCATGGATAGCTCGTATCGCAGTATCAGGTTGGTTTTATAACGCCAAGATTTCTCGTACAATAAATTCAAAATTGGAGAGATGGCAATCCGACTACATTATAATAACACAGTACAATAACTGAAAGAAAACTTTTGAACCAGGGTTAGGTTCAACCTAACTATAGTATGTCAGGTATAATGTACTCTCTCATATGGATTTTTGTCTGTGGATTTATGAAAGAAGAAATTTATTCTACTCTCTGAAACTTTCAAGAGAAACTAAGAACAGAATTGCTATAGCTGCAGGAAAATTTTAAAGTCATGGCCAGAAAAATGAGCAAATGTACAACAGTTCTCATCTATTTACAATGTTCCTTTAGCAACAAAGTAAAGTCCCCAAAAATATAGCGCCAAAAGTGGTGGGGGAAGGTCATTGACCTTTGGCCCGCCCACTTTTTTTGGGTGTTTTTGGTTCCTAACCTAAGCCACGCCCACTTTTTATTTTTATTTTTGGTTCCTAACCTAAGCCAATTTTTTTTGGGATTTTGGATTTTGGGAGTTTTTGGTTCCTAACCTAAGCCTACCTTTTTTGAGGATTTTGGATGTTTTTTGGTTCCTAACCTAAGCTCACCATTTTGGGGATTTTTGGGGCGATTTTGAGGATTTTGGGATTTTTAGTTAACTTTGGACGAATTTTGATTTTAAAGGCCTTTTTTTTGGACCGCCATCTTGTTTTGTAATAATTAATATTTAATTTTATTTAATTATTTGCATTAAAAAAAGTTTGGATGTCACCGAAAGTCGAACCGGGTTCCTCCATATCCCGAGTCCGCAACGCTATCGATTAGGCCACAGCGCTTTCTCTTAATTAGTATCTGTCTAGTCGAGTATATAAGTTAAACATTCGTCATCAACCTTGTATCAGATAATAGTGTTATAATGTCTTTGAAATATAGTGTAAAATACATTATATAATCCCGAACATTACCGATCGTTCCCGAGTAAATCCGATTCGCACATTATAAAATGTGTTAAAATGTGTTATAATGAAGAAATTAGGAGCTTTAAATTTTATAGTGTGCTTGGGATATAATATAAAATACATTATATTATAATTCCAAACACTACCGATCGTTCCCGAGTAAATCCGATTCGCACATTATAAAATGTGTTATAATGTATGGAAAACCGAGCTAACCCGAACGTAAGGTTCTGTCCGAGTCCAACCGAAGGGCACTTAGCCAAAATAAAACTTTGGCTAACCTTAGGCTCTGCCGCACCCTATGCGTATGATATACGTAATTACATAACCGATCAAAATATAACGTATTTAGCTCTAGCTTATTTTAACATTTACCGCATCCTCGACCAGCTTTGGTGATCCGATTTCGCATAAACGGCGTTTACCAAACAAAAAACAACCATCAAGTTTAACGGTTATAGCTTGCACCTTATGTCGTAGTCCGCATCGAGTGTGAGATTGTATCCAACAGCCTTAGAGCACCCGAATGCGATGCGTACCACCAGAGTATCGACCAAACTTGTCTATGCTCATCGTATCAATGTTCAAATTTTTAGTGCAATTTCAAACAAGTAGATCGCCGAGTAGGGAACGTTCAAACGACAGTAAATCTGCACAAGAACGAGGGAGATACAATGAACGAAGATGACCCGAAAGACAGTCAAATATCGCGCAGCGTGACAGATAACCACCACTGCAACATACGTGTTGGTCGTTAACAAAACATATTTTCCGCCATAACACAAGAAACAAAGATGCACCAGAAATGCAATGGAAGGCCATACAACATTACGAGCAACGAAAACATATACATTTCAAGTAAATAATGAGCTGGACTTGTGAGAAAAATATAGATGAAATAAAACAATAACACACAATCTCACAACAAATACACGTGAGATTGTGGTATTTGTTGTTAGATTGTGTGTAATTGTTTTATTTCATCCATATACATTTCGTTAGAAGATGGTTCAATCAACAAAACGAACAGAGTACACATTCATTAAATTCAAAATAATAAACTCAAAATTAATTTCTAGTAGAATCATACAAACTACAAACTTAGGACAGTTTACACTAACAGAACGATCCAATCCTACGGTAATGAGAGCGGAAGAGAGTGCCCAGGGGCCAACGAAAAGACGAATGACATATTTTAATATGAACACGGCAGATCAAGCATTACAGGACTTAGGGCTTTTACATTAAAATTATCAATAGTTACTTTATGCTGCGTATCGTTTCGGCTTAAGTAGCCCCACCCCCAAAATTTTTAACCTAACCTGCTTCGCTGTTACCTGAATAACGCGCTGATATCGGAAGGTGGAAAAGTTCTAAAATTTTCTACCAGAAATCGCTGCCGTCGGACCGGCGCGTATTTCTAAAATTCTCTACTAGATTACGCTGCCGTCAAACACACAGAGAAGTGGTGGTGGGGGTTGGGGAATGACTTCATATTTAATTTATACACTTTCCACTTTTAAATTTGTATGGTATTAAAATGTAGCTTTTTCATAGGAGTTGTAATGAAAAACGACACAAGGTTAAATACAATTTATTATTCACACTTTATTCTCAATCAACTAAAATTCTTCTTTTGTCCTTACTGCTGTTGCGGGAAGTAACTTCGATATAAACTTTTGATCTTTTAGTACGTCTAACTCGTTATTCGAATTGTCATCAACGGATTCGTTCTCAGCGTTTTCGCACTTTAATGTTTTAACCGCCTTAGGCGCAATCTTTCGGCTGCTTCGCGCAGCCAACAACAACCATTCCTTGCTTCTCTATGTTCAAAATTGTCGATTATGTAGAATATAGTATTCACCTCATCTCTAAAATGGGCCGTACGTTTCGAGTTTGACATTTCGATGAGTTGCATACTATCGTTTTAATCACTGACTACGAACTTTCCCCGAACTTAACCGAATGAAATAGTTATCCAAGTCGTCCTTACTGATGTTGCTATAAGTGTTCCTAGTTAAAAACATAGAGAGAACAGCTATTCTTATAGTGTGTAAATTACCGTGATTTATTGCAGACTTAAAACATTGCTGACCTAATCTATTCCACCTAACCTATTATAACCTATCTATCGTAACGTACCTGAGAACTTAACCTAACCTACCGACAACCTAATAAAACCTAAATTACCTGAGAACTTAACCTAACCTACTGACAACCTAATATAACCTAACCTAACCTACCTGAGAACCTAACTAATCCTTACCTAAATTAACCTTCACCCAATTCTTAGGTCAACCCAAAAAAAATTTACTCTGTTTTAATAGTTGTCTAACAAGGCTAGGCAACTGCCGTCTAGCATTAAAACAGAGTAAAATTTTTTTTGTTTGACTTAAAAATTGGGTGAAGTTTTTTGGTATAACCCTAGAATTGGGTGATATTTTGGGTGCTAACCTAAGAAAGCAGAAGTAAATATTTATTTTTGACAAAATTAAGATTTTAAAATCTAACGTAACCCTTATTCTGTGTTATGTTATTAGCTATCACATATCATTACTTAACTATATTACACATCTTTTAAATGTTTTTTTAACTTCCCGCTAAGAAAATTGAAAATTTTCTAAAATCGGGAAGTTATTGGTTTCACCCCGTTTTTCGAAAATCGAGTATTCATCAGATCTCGACGTTTTGAGGTCCTAGGAATCTTCCCTGACCACTCCCGAGAGGGTGTCACCCTGTCTGTATGTAGGTGTGTGAGCGTGTGGGTGTGTGTGTGTGTGTGTGTATGTAAGTATGTGACCCGCTTATAACTTTTGAACGGCTTAACTGATTGGATCCTACTAAACGGCGTTCTAAAGAGTTCCATCAAACTTAGATTTCCTGAAAATTTCAACTAATTCGGACCGGTAGGTTCTGAGAAATTTCGAAAAAACTAAGAAATAAAAAATTTTCAAATCAGGTTTTTTGGAATAACTTTTAAACGGCTTTACCGATCAATTCCAAAATCTAATCAGCTTTTAACCTTGAAAAGCGACGTCGATCGCAACCAGTCCGGTCAAAATCGGTTAATTCGTTCATGAGATATCGTGAACGAAAGAAAATAAAAAAAAGTGTTTTTTCTCAATTTCTCCAAAATTTTTCATCAGAAAAATTTTTGATGTCGATTCTTTCAATGGACTCAAAAAACTGCATCGATTGCAGCAAATCGCATAAAAATCGGTTGATTCATTCGCGAGATATCGTGAACGAAAGAAAATAAAAAAAAGTGTTTTTCCTCAATTTCTCCGAAACCTTTCATATGAAAAATTTTTGTTGTTGATTCTTTCAATGGACTCTTAAAAAACTGCATCGATTGCCGCTAATCGCATAAAAATCGGTTGATTCATTCAAAAGTTATGGCAGTTCAAAATTTCCAAAATAGTGTTTGTTGTAATTAAACTTAGCGGGAAGTTACATGGATGGCCTTTAGGGTCAACCGTTTTACAAATTTTTTTAGTTTGAGGTGTTCACATTATATTCTTTCAGCCGTGCCACATGCACTATATCTGGTTTTAATCGTCCGTATCTATACATTTCTAACTCGTAGTTGACTGGCGTAATTTTTCGTGTTATTGTGTATGGTCCTGCAAAGTCTTATGCTATCAGTAAATATAATGTACAAAAATAAAATTATATTTAACTTATGAATTGCTTTTCATTCTAATAATCCTTTTTGGGTAGCAACCGACCACATAGTTTTAAATTGGGTCTGGTTAGTTGACGACTTAGTGCATCACTATTACGTAATGTACCCTATTTAAGTTAGATTAGTTAACTAGCTAATGGTCTTCCAGGTTATTTGTTGTTGCACCACATGGTAGTAGCATATTTTAGGTTAGTTAAGAACATAGGCATAGGTCTCGTCAACGTCGGCGATTATGTAGCTAACATAAGGCTAGGCTATGTTGGGCTCTTATGGGACTACATCTGAGATGCGTTGCTGAATTGAACGGTCTCTCTTCCGTTCTCTTAGCGTCGCGGTCGTCGTTGTCGTGGTCATCATTAACGTCGTCGTCCGTCGTTTTCGTCGTTGTCTTTGTCGTTATCGTTGTCATTTTCGTCATCGTTGTCTTTGTCGTTGTCGTGGTCATCGTTAACGTCGTCGTCGTTTTCATCGTTGTTTTTGTCGTTATCGTCCTCTAAATCAACAGGTTCAATAAGTTGATGTTATCGATATGTTATGCTGGATACATTTTTGTTAGTAATTTGTTAGGTTAGGTTATGTTCCAGTAGTTTTACATAAAAATTAGTTAGATTTTGCAAATGGTTATCTACGGCTAAATAAATATTTTAAAAGTTTTATGAACAACTTTATTTTACATTTCTCTGGATTTTACAATTTAGGCCTTCTTTACTTTTTTACACATCAGTGTTTCTTGAAAAAACAGTCCATACACAACCAATACACTTCGTTCTAACCTGGGGGTTTTTCATCAGCCCCCAGAAATTTGGAGTCGTTCATAGCATTGTAGGTTAAGTTAGGTTAATTTAGGTAAGGATAAGTTAGGTTCTCAGGTAGATTAGGTTATATTAGGTTGTCGGTAGGTTAAGTTAAGTTCTCAGGTACGTTACGATAGATAGGTTATAATAGGTCAGGTGGAATAGATTACTTCAGCAATGTTCTAAGTAATAGATCAAGGTAATGTACACACTATAAGCCTATCTGTTCTCTCTATGTTTTTAACTAGGAACACTTATAGCAACAGCAGTAAGGACAACTTGCATAACAATTTCATTCAGTTAAGTTCGGAATAAGTTCATAGTCAGTGATTTAAACGATAGTATGCAACTCATCGAAATGTCAAATTCGAAACGTACGGTCCATTTTAGAGATGAGATGAATACTATATTCTACATAATCGACTATTTTGAACATAGAGAAGCAAGGAATGGTTGTTGTTGGCTGGGTTAAAACATTAAAGTGCGAAAACGCTGAGAACGAATCCGTTGATGACAATTCGAATAACGAGTTATCCGTAGTAAAAGATCAACTGTGGAAATTAAAGTTACTTCCCGCAACAGCAGTAAGGACAAAAGAAGAATTGTATTTGATTGAGAATAAAGTGTGAATAATAAATGTATTTAACCTTGTGTCGTCTTTCATTACAACTTCTATGAAAAAGCTTCTTTTTAATACCATACAAATTTAAAAGTGGAAAGTGTATACGATTAAAATTATGCCATTCCCCAATCCACACCACCATTCCGGACTCTGTCTGTTCGACGGCAGCGCATTCTAGTAGAGAATTTTATAAATACGCGCCCGTCCGACGGCAGGGATTCCTGGTATAGAATTTTAGAACTTTTCCCCCTTTTGACATCAGCGCTTTCTGGTAGAGAAATATCACCAAGCGAGCAGGGGGCGATTCGGTCAAGTCCGGGGTATACATCATAATACGATGGAGTTACCCACCATTGACATAAGTTTAAGTTCGGGTAAGATCGGTTAAGCTCGGGTTATACGGGGGATTGTAACACATTTTATAAAGGTAATTCAGGTAACAGCGAAGCAGTTTAAGTTCAAAATTTTGGGGGAGGGGCTACTCAAGCCGAAACGATACGCAACATAAAGTAACTATTGATAATTTTAATGTAAGTGCTTGTTCTGCCATGTTCATATTAAAATATGTCATTTGTGTTTTCGTTGGCCCCTGGGCACTCTCTTCCGCTCTCATTACCATAGGATTGGATCGTTCTGTTAGTATAAACTTTCCTAAGTTTGTAGTTTGTATGATTCTACTAGAAATTGATTTTGAGTTTATTATTTTGAATTTAATGAATGTGTACTCTGTTCGTTTTGTTGATTGAACCATCTTCTAACGAAATGTATATGGATGAAATAAAACAATTACACACAATCTCACAACAAGTACCACAATCTCACGTGTATTTGTTGTGAGATTGTGTGTTATTGTTTTATTTCATCTATATTGTTCTCACAAGTCCAGCACATTATTTACTTGAAATGTATATGTTTTCGTTGCTCGTAATGTTGTATGGCCTTCCATTGCATTTCTGGTGCATCTTTGTTTCTTGTGTTCTGGCGGAAAATATGTTTTGTTAACGACCAACACGTATGTTGCAGTGGTGGGTATCAGTCACGCTGTTCGATATTTGACTGTTTTTTCGGGTCATTGTACCTCCCTCGTTCTTGTGCAGATTTACTTTCGTTTGGACGTTCCCTACTCGGCGATCTACTTGTTTGAAATTGCACTAAAAATTCGAACATTGATACGATGAGCGTAGACAAGTTTGGTCGATACTCTGGTGGTACGCATCGCATTCGGGGGCTCTAAGGCTGTTGGATACAATCTCACACTCGATGCGGACTACGACATAAGGTGCAAGCTATTGGTTAATCTAGGCAATCCTATTTCTGGTAACGATGCTGTCAACCTGGAAACTTTAAAGAAAAGTAGTCTAAATTTTAACGAAACTATTAAAAAGTACATTGCCAAAAGTAATCCAATAGCGGGTTAGTTGGATTCATCTGACCAATCCGACGCAGTAACTAAGAAATATCTAGAGTTTTTAATAACCGTTAAACTTGATGGTTGTTTTTTGTTTGGTAAACGTCGTTTATGCGAAATCGGATCACCAAAGCTGGTCGAGGATGCGGTTAATGTTAAAATAAGCTAGAGCTAATTTTCTCGTTAAAAACAACGAGGGAGCTTTTGATGCAGGCTGAAACTCTATTTTAATGTTGTTTGTGACATTGTTAACAAGTATTATGTGGTCGAGAGAGTAATAAGTATCGACGTCACGGAGGCTTGGAATTTCCGCGGTAAAAGAGATGGTAATGTCAGTGACCCTATTAAAACGACAGATATCGTTACATTGAATTATCTTTTAAATAATTTCATGCACCTGCAGGCAGGTGGGTTGTTTAATGTTAATAGTAAACGTATTGTAGGTATGTCCAATGGTTTAGGGTACGAAGATGCCGTAAATTTGCGGTAATTTAATGAAATAAAACGTGGGTCATAAACAATACATTAATTTCAAAAAATATTTTTAGTATGGGCGAATACTATGACTTTAATTATAAGCGAATAGTTAATATAGCCATGGGCATTATGGACAACGATGCCGTCACAATTTCTAAGGAGCCAAATTAAAACGAATGAACATTGCGTCATTCAAAGACGAACTAAAGCGGACAATTACCAATATTATACAAGCAATAAACGAAAAGAAAAAGAATAATAAGGAAGTGCTTGCAATTCTACTTTCTGCTTTTTAAACTGTGAAACACAAAACAATTTCCAGTATTTTACAACGTTTATATTAGCGATAACCCACTTCGGTATCGGTCAGTAGTAAACAAAGCTTGTAATTCAGGTAACCTTTCAGTCATGATCATGGAACCAGAGAGGATGGTCGTAGGGAGTCTACCTAACACATCGTTGAGTATTTGCTTAAAATCAGTACATTTCCTAAATCCCGAGTGCACAAAAGTCGTAGCAACAGGACTATTCCAGCATACGGGTTATAGCCTAGGGTTGTTGATTAGAGCGGGTAAAAATTTTGTTTTCTTTACAGACGAAGTGTTTAACGAAATATTACTTTTGGATATAACTTCGGCTCTTGAAGGAAAGGCTACGCACGGTTTTACCCGAAGTGTTGGGAATATTCGAGTAACAACGGTATTTGGAAAACGTTATGTTACATTCAATGACAAAGTGGGGACTGTTTAAAGACACCATACCTCTGATAAACCGCCGTATTAACGAATTATTTTATTACGAGGAGGTTTTGCGCGAATACATCATTAAGTGCCTGACCACAGACGAACTCGTTTCTAGTACACTCCCCGAAGCAGACAGATTGTACAAGGAGGTGAAGTTGTTCAAAAAACATGCAGGCAGTGATTGAGTGTCACGGTTACCAAGATAACAACTATAAGTTTATATTCAAAGAATTTGCTATAGTCGGTGAGAATTTCTCCAATGTCGTTGTTTTCAAACCGCCTTATACATTTGATCAACTGAATAGTGGCGCTCGGGGGACAGCCCTTTGGTTACAAAAAAACTATAATCATATCGGCTGGGAAGAAGGTGATGTTCGTTACGACGAAAACGTGATACGCACGTTGTGTAAACCGTTTTCCTTAATTTTCACAAAAGGATTGGAAAAAGTTCAGTTTTTGAGAAAGCTCCTGCCACACGTGAAAGAATTACCAGAGATGGAAATATACTCGCACTGTACAGAGGTTAATTGTATATTACCTCAGTACTTTCAATACGACAGTAAGTGTGCTTAAAAAAGTGCTAAATATTATTACGATGATTCGCTTCTTAAGTTAAAACAACAACACGAACTGTAAACACCAAAATTATTGGTGGGGCGAATGGACAAAACATTGTATTTATATTTATATCCAATGTATATTGTATTCTGACAAAATATAAGCAGAAGCCGTTATTACTGTCAATACGTTTAAATAATATTGTTGTAATGAGAGGGAAATTAATAATAAATTGTACTTGTGTAACAAAGTTGTTTCAATAAGTCATTCCTATAACCACTTCTTTACTGTAACTGTTATCAAATTGTCGTTCAATGTGAAAAAGAAAAAACGTGTTTGGAAAATAGTGACATGGTTTTTGTACATGTCTAGGGATCAGTGACCGCCCTGACTCCTGTGGTAACGTTGTGTAACGAGAATTTAGTACGATGGCGTCAGAGGCTATTGCACAACAGTGTGTATTGAAAACTGGCAAATAATAGCTGCCATGATAAATATGGTTAAATATTATTAAAAAAAACAGAATTTAAATGTAATTTATGTTTACAAGGTTTCGACGGTAGCGCTTTCTAGTAGAGAGTTTTAGAAATATTAACCCGTCCGACGGTAGCGCATTCTGGTAGGGAATCGGCGAATTCATTAGACAGTACAACGGATGCAATTCTGCCAACACGGCATTCTTACACATGTTAACATAAATTTTTGCTGATTTGTGTGGAATGTGTAAGTCTACATCTTAAGTTTGGTTATGTAATTACGTATATCATACACAAGCGTATGGCAGAGCCTAAGGTTAGGTTAGCCAAAGTTTTAGTTCGGCTAAGTGTGGTTCGGATGGACTCGGGAGAGCCTTACGTTCGGGTAAGTAATTATAATAATTGAAGTTGTAACATAACCTCAAAGTATAATCTATGCTGGAATTGTACCGTATAAATAGTTATATTTCAAGAGTACAGCGAAGCCTAAGTTTTAGTTCGGATAATATCGGATAGGTCACGGCCACCAAATTTGTGTAAAGATTTACATTACATTTGCTAACTATTGGAATGTCTAGTCAGCATCTAGCTGGCGTGTCGATTTTATAACAATGTACAGAAATGTTAGTCAGTTAAAGTTCAGAATGCTGGTTCACGTCTTTGTTGTGCCTTTATCCAGTGAATGAGTTAAAAGTATTACACTACAAAATTCGGGGAAAAGCGTTAAGTATGATCGTGCTAATAAATAATTTAGAACATAAAATCACTATCGAAAGTTTTGATGTAAATCAAGGGTGCGGCAGAGCCTAAGGTGGTAGAAGTGGTAAAGTATCGAATAAAAAGAAACGCGTTATAAAACAGAGCCATGATATTAATAACCAATCGATTAAACGGTACGCAACATAGAGTAATTATTGATAATTTTAATGTAAAAGCTAAAGTCGTGATTGTTACTAAGCTGCCGTGTCTACCGTCAAACATGGAGAATTTATATAGAAACAAAATTTGAAGGTGGCTTAGAGAAAATTTTAACGTTAAGTAATACACGCGGATTTGGTTAAGTTTGGTTATGTAATTACGTATATCATTCACTAGGGTGCTGCAGAGCCTTAGGTTAGGTTAGCTAAAGTTTTAGTTCAGTTAAGTGCGGTTTGCAAGGGTTGCGGCAGAGCCTTACGTTCGGAAAATACCGGTAGAATCAGTTATATCATACGCATGGGATGCGGCAGAGCCGTACGTTTGGAAAAGATCGGTTAGTTGAGCGAATTTTATATTAATAACCGTTGCGGAAAAATTCCGTTGCAGGGAAATTTCTGTACACACGAAGGCGCTGAATAGCTGCCTCCGTGTACGAAATATATTGTAGAATTCGTTTGCACTTAAGCCTCTGTTAAAAACATTAACATTTCTGTTTTTTCAAAATTTTGTTGCAAAATTTGGGGGAGAGGTGACCCCGGGGATTAGTTAGACCGAATACAACTTGTTTTACTTTTTCGAAACATTGCGTTATATTTTGATCAGTTATGTAATCACGTATATCACACGCATGGGGTGCGGCAGACCCTAAGGTTAGGCAAAGTTTTATTTCGGCTAAGTGCCCTTCGTTTGGACCTGGACAGAACCTTACGCTCGGGTTAGCTCAGTTTTCCGTACATTATAACACATTTTATAAAAATAATTCAGGGTACAGCGAAGCCTAAGGTTAAGTTCGGTCAAGTCCGACGTTTAGTTCGGGTAAGACCGGTAGAAATGTATTAAAAGAGGTTGCGGCAGCGCCTATGGTTAGCCTTAGTGTGGCTTGCATGGGTTGCGGCAGTGCCTAAGGTTAGCCAAAGTTTTATTTCGGCTAAGTACGGTTTGGTTGAACTCGCACAGAACCTTACGTTCGGGTTAGGTCGGTTTTCCGTACATTATAACACATTTTATACAAATAATTCAGGGTACAGCGAAGCCTTAAGTTAAGTTCGGTCAAGTTGGGGTTTTGGTTCGGGTAAGACCGGTAGAAATAGTGTATATCATACGCACGGGTTGCGGCAGCGCCTATGGTTAGCCTAAGTGCGACTTGCATGGGTTTCGTAGTCTTAATTTCTTCCAAGTGCGAATCGGATTTACTCGGTAATGATCGGTATTGTTCGCGATTATATAATGTATTTTATATTATATCCCAAGCACTCTATAACTTTTTAAGCTCCTAATTTCTTCTAAGTGCTAACCATTTCTTCGGTTGGGCTCGGGAACGATCGCGGTAGTGTTCGGGATTATATAATGTATTTTGCACTATATCCCAAAGACATTACTGTATAACACTAGTATCTGATACAAGGTTTATGACGAATGTTAGACTTATATACTCGACTAGACAGATACTAATTAAGAGAAAGCGCTGTG
>JAGFPH010001259.1:76220-92317 GCA_018207615.1 Philaenus spumarius
GAGGTATTATTTAGTGTAACATTACAGACGATAACACTTAAACTTTTAATTTGCGATCTATTGACGCTTGAAGGAAAAGTTACAAGCTGGCCGTTATTCCCAGGAATTATTTTCTAAGGTAAAGGTACAGATGTGTTGTCTGTTCCAAGTAATAACATTTATTTATGCAATGTCTATTACAACAAAAATATTGAATGATTAAAACCACTTGTTGTTGATGACAATTCATAAATTTATAAAGTTAAAAAACTTGGTTCAGTTTAAATACACATTGTAGTCCAGTTGCGTAAGTTATAAAAATATTAGTATTTAAGAATACAGGTGTTACATTAGGCCTACAGGCTATTTAGCCTACTTCAACATTTTAATAATAATTAATTTTAATTATACAGTATCAGTTCAGTTTTGTACATTTAGGAATTAATTTGTGTCTAATAGATAATAGGATAGTAATGGTCTTGCTTATAAATAATCTATGGAAAAACGTTGTAAGTATTGGGACGAACACATTACAAGAACGCTCTGCAGTCGGCTCACGAGGACTCCCAGGACACCTGGGACATGCCAGTCATGTTGCTTGAAGATTGCCTGAAAGTTTCCTCGCTTGTCGTAAATAGAAGGTGCTCATAGTACCACAACTTGGGCTCATACAACTCCTTCGTACTGGGCCCGTTCTTGTGGTAAAGCGTCACTAGTTTTTTAATTTCTTTGCTGAATGAGCTCTTCATGGATTCCCCCCTTTAACTGGGCACTCACGAGGCCTCCTGAAGGTTGCATGAAAGTTTCCTTGCTTGTCATAAATAGAAGGTGCTCGTAGTACCACAACTTGTGCTTATATAAATCTTCTGTACTGGGCCAGCTCTTGTAAAGTGCCGCTACTGTTTTCATTTCTTTGCTGAATGAGTTCTTCATAGATTGCCCCTTTAAGCTGGGCACTCACAAGGACTCCCAGGACACCTCTGTAATGCCACTCACTTTGTTGAAACTTTCCTCGCTTGTCATAAATAGAAGGTGTTTGAAGTACAACAACTTGGGCTTATACAACTCCTCCGTACTGGGAAAGCTCCTGTAAAGCGCCACTACTTTTTCATTTATTTGCTGAATGAGCTCTTCATGGAGCCTAATTTTTTTTTACCGAAGAAATATCCTCACTCGGATTAATTTTTTAAACTATTAAATCTTTCTCACCTTATAATATTATTTAGAATAATCTTCCAACTTAACCTCCATAGGCACGGTAGATTTCTATACATTTCAACTGAATTAATAATTCTGTATTAAAAAATAATTTTTGCACTTCGATTTTGTTTGAGAACAAACGGTGAACTGATGCAAACTAACCTCCAGACGTCTAGCACCTGGCGTCTCTATACCTCTCACTCCACCGAGCTAGACTTTTCCCTCTCTTGATGCCGGAATTCTGTCTCAACTGGGTCTCCAGACGCCAAACGTCTGGCCCCAACTCCCCATTCACGAATACTTTTTTAATACGCAAGGCGTCCGAGATGCCTAAAGTCCTTGTCTGAAATACATTAATGGTATTACTTATATCCTATTACGTTAAATATCGCCTATCTTTATTTTTCAGAAGTATTTTTAGAAGTTCATTAATCACAAAATGTTTAAACAAATTGATACCCTTAGTTTATAAATATAATGGAGCTTGACTTGTGAGAAAACATTATTTCTAAGAATAAAAACATAGAACACAATTCTCACTTAAATTCATCTATTCATGACGAATAAAAGTAATTTTGTGAGAAATGTGTTCTGTGTTTTTATTCTTAGAAAAGATACCCTTAGATAAAGCACTTTTCTTTATCCACAGAATGGATGGCCATTCAGTGTATAATATTTCAAGATACCCAAACTTTTCAATACTTGTTGTGTTGGAGTGGCCACGTCTAATGCGATATGTATTTTCAGAAACAAGGTACGACTGGGAGAACATGACGCATCAACTGATCGTGATTGTATTGATAAAGACATCTGTGCTCCAGCTGTCCAAGACATCAAAGTCGCAGAGGTGATACCACACAAAAAGTATGGAAATCCTTATAAATATAAAAATGATATTTGCCTCCTGCGCCTAGAAAAGCCAATACAATTTAGTGGTAAGTGTAAATATTTATTTATTCCATAAATCAAAGTTTACAAAAATGTAATTAAACAAAATATCATCTATGGATTATTGCCCACATAGACACAAGGTCTCTGCGTGGACATGAGCCGTGAACAATATAACTCTACAATAATAATTTATTATTATAGAAAAAGAAAAAAGAAAAAAAAGCAAAAACACAATTTAAAAATGTTCAAAAATTATAAATAAGATATCAGCACTAGAACAACAGTGACACTGCAGAGCCCACACACAAATACCCTTACAAAGAATCAGAAATAGATCGCGAGATAAAAAATAAAAAGAGCGACATATAAACATAACTTCATACATACTCCGAAGAAATAACGGACTCACAATAATTCCTCCTTACTTCCACCAACCATAAAAAACCTGCTTTTTATAGGCCTTAATTTCAAAATTTTGAAATAGGTTTTTTTTAATACTACGGAAAATCATCATGATACGTAATATGAATTAGTCGTGAATACAGATCTATAAAGATTATCCATTCTTATACCCACTGCTTAATAATGTTGTGTAAAATGCAAATGACTCTAAATAAAAAAAATTGAATTTGACTTTTTATGTAAAAAAGTTAAAAGAGGTTTTACAAAAAGTTGTCTGATATAAAATATGTTTAAACAATCGTACAGCTCATCAGATGGATGTCCTTTTGGTTTACGCAGCGCCATCTTCATAAAAGATCTCTGGATGACACCTAAAAGGGAGCCAGTATGGATTTGCAGGTGCACCCCCAAACTATAATCCCTCCCAAAAGCAAAGATTGGCAATAAGCAAAGTGCACTCTCTTATTTCACAAAAGTATATTTCATTTAAATTTCTAAAAACTTAGATTAACTTACTAATTTTACGACTCAAATAGTCAACATGTGCCGTCTAATTTAAGCGTTTAACAAACAAGACACCCAAGTTTTTGTAGGAGTCAACTCCATCAATGATACTACAGCCACAGAGCTCACTTAAGTAATTTCCATACGAATATAATTTAATATGTTTATAAGGACAATCACTATTGGACCTAAGGGCTGTAGGAAGGAACTTTGTTTCAGATATGTTAAGGGTTAAAACATTTTGATCGAACCGTTATTTCACTACTGACAAATCCTTTACCTTCCATTGTACTTCTTCCCAACTATTACCCTCAAATAAAATGACTGTATCGTCCGCAAATAGGTAAAAGTTCCCATCAATACTGATTTTACACACATTATTTATAGGCCTATAAATCAAAAACAGAATAGATCCTAACGTTGACCCTTGGAGACGCCATATTCCACAGGCTGAGGTTCACAATGACACTATTTATTTTTTGTTCGACTAATAGCTTTCGAGTATGCATTATCACAAAACCCGATTAAGTACAATTTAATAAGTCATTTTAGTTTCATGATTTTTAGTATCCAAGTCACCTCATAAAATGAAATAAATACAGGAAATTACTATAAGTATTTTACCTGGTTATTAGTCCGTCTTGCGACTTCTGTCCTACTTACGACGTGTTTTGAGACCGTAATCTCACTATCAAGTATATAATCTGCACTATTCAGATCGTCATATACACACAAAAACACAATCACATTAATAACAGAAAGTACACAACTCATCATTTATTGTGCGACACGGATTAAGCCGGTTGGTGTACACTGTCTTATAGTCTATGCATAGACGATGTGTTTGTGTTTTTGTGTGTATATGACGACCTGAAAAGAGTGATTAATATATTATATACTTGATAATGAGATTACTGTCTCGAAAAGCGTCGTAAGTAGGACAGCTCAAAGAAGTCACAGACGGACTAATAACCAGGTAAAATACTTATACGTAGTAATTTCCTGTATTTATTTCATATTAAGTAATATTTGGTTATCTACTGAAACGAAAGCTTTAGCTAAATCCAAGAAAGCTATAATACTTTTCTTATTCCCGTTGGCGTTGATTCCTTCATTAATATTTTTATTTTAATCGAATAAATCATTTGACATATCGAAGTCCCTTCTAAATCCATACTGGCATGCAGATAAGAGATTATTAGCATTTAAGTAAGACACTAATTGATCTTTTACAATTTTTGTAATTATTTTAGAAAACAGGCTCAGCTTAGAGATAGACGAAAATTACCGAAATCAGTCAAATCCCCAGTCTTGTATAAAGGAACAACCTTCACCAGTTTAAATGCTTCTCTAAACTTACCGACTCAAATGCTTAAGTTTATAATTATTACAAAGCGGCTTTAAAAGAAAATTACAATTGCTTTTTAAAAGTGATGCTGACACACCATCATATCCTGAAGCAGATCCACCTCGAAGTCTGCTGATATACTGCAAAATGGTCTTTTCATCAACCAATCAATCCTAAAACCTCCGTCAGCCCTGAAGTCAACATCACTTATTACCGGAGTAGGTGTAGTCCCACAGGAATCAATAACTGTAGCCAAATTACGACCTACCTTGGCAAAGAATTTGTTAAAGTCACTTGCAAGGTCCTTACATACATTTTAATTAAACACAGCACCATTTGAAAATTTCTCAATATAAAACGTTTCATTTTTCCTGTTGTTACTTGATATTTCATTTACCGTTTGCAAAAAAAACTTTAGGATTATTTATATTTTCATTTATTTTATTTCTATAATATGAATGTTTAATAAATTTTATAATGTTTGAAAGTTTATTTTTATAGCTTTTAAAATATCTCTTAAGGTCAGTATTAAAGGGCTGTTTAATTACCAGCTTACTTAATTTATCTCTTTTACGAATCGATCTAATTTTTAAGTGAATCTGTAAATTTTTTAGTGAAAACCAATTTGGTTTTCGAATTGGCCTGAGTACAGAAGATGCGCTTCTTAAATTTACTTCTGGTGTGTATGATGGTATAAATAGTGGGAAACGAGTGAGTGGGGTGTTTCTATAATTATACAGACTGTCCCAAAAGACCCGGACCGGTTTAATAACTCCTAAACGAAACTAGCTACAGTAATAATATTTCAGACATGACTCCTGGCTACAAAAAACTATTTTTTGAGTTGTTAGTCATCATTGCCCCTGCCCCCAAAAACCAAATTTGGGGGGGTTGCCCCAAATTTTTAAATGTAAACCCCTATCGAATGACCCATCATTTTAAAGGTCTCATTGAGTTAAACACAACAGCGCAAATCTGAGGTAGATATCTTGCTCCTGTCCAAAATGGCTGACCTTTTAGTGTTTCTTATGGTCATGCAATTTAAAATTGACCCCCATTGGTTGTATTAAACATTTTTATTATTTTAAAACAAAGTAAACACACGCACAAAAGAGTTTAAAGTATAAAAACAAATTTGTCATACTTGGTAATAATAACAAAATGTTTTTCTTTACACTCAAAAACAAAGTTGCTTACCAAAGATGATATCCATGGTTTAGAGTAAGTATTCGAACTGCTTTCCTTCCACAGTCACGCAGTGTGCTAGTCTGTAATAGTGATGCTGTACTACATTCTGTATCATTTCCCCCGGTATTTGCTGAGCTTCGTGTGTTATTCGTTGTCGAAGTTCAAAATGTTCTATTTTAAATTACATGACCATACGAAACACTAAAAGGTCATCCATTTTGGACAGGAGCAAGATATTGACCTCGGGTTTGCGCTGTTGTGATTAACTCAACGAGATCTTTAAAATGATGGGTCACTCGATATGGGTTTACATTTAAAAATTTGGGGCAACCCCCCCCCCAAATTTGGTTTTTGGGGGCAGGGGCAATAGTGAATAACAACTCAAAAAATAGTTTTTGTAGCCAGGAGCCTTGTCTGAAATATTATTACTGTAGCTAGTTTCGTTTAGGAGTTATTAAACCGGTCCGGGACTTTTGGGACAGTCTGTATAGTGAAGGCTTTTGATATGGTTGATCATGCAATTTTGCTGAATAAGATGTTTGACTGTGGAATAAGAGGAATAGTACATGAATGGTTTAAAAGTTATCTGAGTGGGAGGAAACAGGCTGTGCGAGTTGGAGAATGTGTGAGTTCTACTGGAGTGATTAAGTATGGTGTGTAGGGTTCCGTATTAGGAGCTACACTTTTCTTGATATATATAAACAGTCTCTGTAAAGGAAGTTTTAAAGGAAAATTAAATTCATTTGCAGATGATACTGCCCTTTGTTATGTGCTCGATTCTTGGGATGAAGTTCGTTTGGCAATCGAATGGGATTTGTGTGCAATAAGATGCTGGTTTTCAATACATTTTATGATTTTGAGCATAGAGAAAACAAAATTTATAAATCTTTCTCTCAACAAAGGGATTAAACAATACTTTCTTATTAGGTATAAATGTATAGATTGTGCATGTAGTAATATGTCATGTGTCAGAGCATGTGCTAATATTGAGCAGGTTGAGTCGATAAAATACTTAGGTATAACGATTGACTCTGGATTAATCTGGAAATCGCATATTCAAAACCTTAAAACTAAATTAAATAAACTATAAGAATTTTCTACCTTCTTAAGAAACAGTGTCCGTTTGAAGTTTTAAAGTCGGTTTACTATTCATTGGTTCATAGTAGACTGGGATATGGGTTAGCTTGCTGGGGTGGAACATATTCAGCTACTTTGAAACCAATAATAGCTCTTCAAAAAAGTGTATTCGCATTATCACCAATCACACTAAATATCAACATACTTTGCCGTTATTCAAAACTATGAAAATTTTTCCGTTACAGTTTTTGTATGTATATAAAGTCCTAAAGATTTTTTATATAGTGGAAGTAGACCTGTTTAAAAAAATCAATATAGAGCATGCTTAAGAAACCATAAATTCTTTTAAGTTCCAAAACCTAGTTCGACTGCATATACTAAGTTTTATACATTTGTTGCGCCTAGAATGTTTAACTTGATCCCAGATAATATTAAGCAAAGTGCAACACTTAAGACATTCCTAAATATGTTGAAAGTGTGGTTATTTAGTTTGAATGATATAGAACATTTAAGGAGTATTTTAAAGTAATATTTGTATACTTTCTTCAGTATGAATGTTTGTTTATTTGGATGTGTATATATTTATATGTTTTTGTATGTATGCGAATTTGTATTAAATGAGAGAATATATTATTGTGTTGATTGTGGGTGGTTTTTGCTAGCGTCGGTGATCCTTGTTGATCAATGATCAGCGGGGATCGTTGGCGTGGGTGGGGATCGCTTATGGTTGACATTGTGAAATTGATTTGTGGCTAAAATGATTGATTGTGAATTATTATGAATGATTTTTTTTTTATAATGGGGCATAGCGTATCATTGTAGTTTAGTGTGTGACGGTGTGTGTGTGTGTGTGTGTTTATTTGTATGTAGAAATGCAAATGCTTAAGGCAGCTACATTTTGTTATTCAGTAAAAATATTCAGAATGAATGATTTTTTCAAAATTTCACAAAAAAAGCCCGACAATTTATTTAGTTTTCCACGGTTTCTATTCTTTTCTTTTCTTTTAAAAGAGGTGTACCTCAACACAGGCATAGCCTTTGAGGGTTTCATTTGGTAGAAAGACATAGAGGTATTATTTTTTTTTAATTTGTAAACTAAATATAAAGGACAATGATATTATTATAATTGTTTTATATATATATATATATATGTTCAATTTAATTTACTATTGTTTATATGCATTTATTTTTTCTATAGAAGTAGTCTATAAATATGAAATGTAATTGTTTGTTTTTCTGTGTAAGCTACCAACTGAAATTAAATAAAATAATTTTTTAAAATAAATAAATCTTATTAGTAAAATGTTATCTACAGTTTATTTTTTTTTAAATCTAGTATTTGATGATTTATTTTTGTTTTTTGCCTTACTGGACTGGATATATTTACATAAATACCTTACTTCCTTGTACTGCTCACAGTCCTGTTTTGGTCACTTTCTATATCGTGACGTACGTTTCGCCTATTTTTTCAGGCATTTTCAAACCGTTCATAAATACATTTTTTAAATGATTTGCATTTGTTTATTGCGTGTCAAAAAACCATAAATTATACACAAACACTCCACAAACATTAACACAATAACACAAATACATGGGGCATGAATATGCCTATGTAGTTTATTAAAATATCAATTAAAATAACAGGGTGCAAGCTACGGTTTATAATACCAAAAAACCATTACAATTATTGTTTAGGTCAGTTTCGTCAATGATTGTTCAATCATAAACTATTTAAATGCCGATTTATCGATGCAGAAATTTGGCCTGATGTGTTTCGGAGTTCACTGCATCATTAGTTGACGAGAACTGTATTTCCAACGCAGTACTAAAATGGTCCGTGATACTTGTGTGAATCACAGTTGATCGTACATCATTACAACGAGAATGCTTTACAAAAATATTTTCAATACAAGTTTGGCCGTATGACGTCACACTGGTCGGAACATTTATGGCACTAACAAAACCTGCTTCAGACATAACACCCAAGTAGCGTTCTACATGTTCATCACGTTTAATTAAATTAATATTCATAATACCTAAACATATACAGTTTAACTTTTATCTTTATGAGTAGGCCTATAAAAATGCTCAAGTCCGTCAATAAAGTCACTAATTTTACTGTCGTGAATCCAGTGAGTAGCTACATTGATTGGTGCCCCCCTGCAAGTACAAGAATGGCGCCCCCTTTAAAAAAAAAATTAAGTCGCAACTTGCTGGCTCTAGATGACCCCTCTTCACCCGTAGCAATCCCACCTCGCGGTCTTATATGGAACTACTACCTGGTAGTAATTAGACATTATTGTTACTCTAAATTGAAATGAAAGTAAATTAATTTAAGTATAGGACATTCTTTACATAACCAAACTAAATCATTGTTGGTAGAATTGTAATTAAATATGAAAATGCTATGAAGTATCGTAAAAGAACATGCAAGCTTTAAGTTTAAACTAATCTTTAATAGGGAAAGAAAGAATGCAACTTTAACATCAAACATCAAGGTTTAATATTTACAAACATCTTGTAAGTTGTTATAATTACATTTATTTAAAACCTCTTCTTTTTCTTCATGTGAAAATATTTTTCTTCGGTTAACATGTGATAGCACGAGGGAGGGCTTGTACTTTGAATTGGGAGATTATATTTTGTCTGTGTTTATCACGATGATGACGTTAGACCACTCTAAGCACACATCATTAAGGACAGGCGCATATTGGGACGCGTTTGACGCGTGTGAGATGACATGACGCGAACTGCATGACACGATCGCGTCGCATTGGGGAATGCATAATATTACAACGCAGTCGCTCCAACTCTCGCCCGGTAGATCCTGTATTTTACTTCATTTTATTTTTTATAATGTTTAAAATTAATGATTCAACTTTAATATTAGAAAATCTCTATCACCTCGTAATTTATCGAAGTGGGATTCGTTTAAGTAGTATGGATAAAGAACTCAAAAAAAGGTATTACAATCCGTCACAACCCTGATAGTTTCGTTGGAGCTGATACTTTAATAAAATCACTGAAAAAAATACAAGCCTGCTAAAATTAAAAACTGGTTACAGTCACAATAATAAGATACATATATACTTCATAAACAAATACGAAACAGATTTTATAGGAATACATATATTCTAAACAACATAGATCAAGTATAGGAATCTGATTTAAATGACGTTCGTGGTTTAGCACAATATAACGAGGTGTAAAATATATATTGACGGTAATTGATACATTTAGTAAATATGCATACATTTAAAAAATAAAACAGGTAACTGTGTTAAGGAAGCATTTGAATATATTTTTAAATCGTCTAATAAGAAACCCATATGCAAACAGATAGAGGGACAGAGTTTACTTAAAAAATAGTTAGAAAATGTCTGCAAAACAATGACATTACTTACACAACCACGAGAAACCCTGATGTTAAAGCGGCAATAGTTGAGCGTTTTAATAGAACGCTTTAAGAGTAGAATGTGGCGTTATTTAACTTACAAAAACACTTTTAAATATATAGACGTACTAGGAGAGTTAACGAAAGCTTATAACAATACTAAACACTCAACTATAAAAATGACACCTATAGAGGTAAACGATATCAATATTTTAAAAGTATGGAGAAATATATACAATAAAACTCAAAAAAAATTTGAAACCTAAATTTGTATGTGGGGTTATTGAAAGAATTGTAATGGAAAAAGTTTTTTTCGACAAAGGATATGAAACCAAATGGAACAAAGAATTGTTTAAAATGAAACGCGTTATAAAACGAGCGCAACCCGTTTACGAGTCAGAATTACAAAAAATTATACTTAAAAAAGGAAAACAGTTTTAAAATTGAAAATAACATTGATTCAAAGGAAAAGGTAGAAAATTGAAACTTCTTGTTAAATTGAGAGGTTACCCGTTATCATTTAATACATGGATTCCCTCATCTAGTCTTGTAAATATTTGATATATAGTTTGTTTAAGTAAGTAACTTTTATCTATAGATGTAATAACAAATCTGAGGGTATTCGTAGCGCATGGACAAGCAACGACACTTACTAACCTAACCACTATTGTGTGAAACTAGGTGTCAACCCAGGTCAAGATAGATTATAGTAACAATACAATTCTGTGAAATACCGCTAGGTCTCTATAAATTCGGACGAAGTTAAGATTATTGTGTCAGAAATCGTTATGGATACGCAAACGCCACTAGACGATCTACAGCTATCCGAAAGGGTTCTACTGACGTTCTGAAAGGGTTATATAAAGGGATGTAAAGGGCTTCTAGAATCTTAATGGAATATTTTTGCGATGTAAAGAGTGACTTACGCTGCTACGTCATAATTTATATAGTCGACTTAGTAAATTTCACCGACATAAATAGTACTACGGAAAATGTTTCAGTGTTAAATATTTTGAACTTAACATAAAACCCATATTACGACAATGAAACGTTTTGTTACACTACTAGAAGAAGATTTTAGGAGAGTTTCAGTTTGCTAGAATTAATTAATCTGTATTCTGGTAACGACTGGACCACCAAATGGAACTTAATAACAAACCAAGGAGCATAAGAAGACCACATGGACCATTCTCGTCAATGGACAGGTCAACAGAGAGGCAGTAAACAACACAATCAATCTGCAGCGACAACGAAAGACGCCAGACCTCGTAGATCCAAGATCTTACAGAAGGAACCTCGACTCCACCCGCTAAATTTTGAAATCCAGGAGTCATCTGTAAGGCAGTTTCGAGTTCAGGGCCGCAGAAGCAAAAGGTCTGACAGAACAAAAAAAAATACGTCTTTCCCCTTTTCCAAATTGCCTGAGTTAAATCATTGAATATATAGGGTATATATTCAAAGGTTAAATTCAGTAAAGCTATGGATACTGGGTTGAGATACTTTTATTGTTCAGGTTCTTATGTCTTGTTTAAATTGCGCATACAATAGTATATTGTTAAATTAGAATCAAGGTTGAGCAAAATTAAAATCATTTTAAAAGAATTAAATAAATTTTACAAAAGTAAAGTCGTATTAACTAAATTTATAACAAGATGTTATAAATTAATTAACAAGGTAATAAAAAATAAATGGTTCTGCTTAAATTTAATACGTAAATATTTTCTTAGAGGCTTAAAGTTTATTCTGTTTTGTAGTGGGAAGGAACCCACGGAGATGTTTTATTTTAATATTGTAAATAAATAATTTTGAATTACTGTAATATAGAATTGCAAATAGAATTATTAACTTACCTTGTTATTGATATATCCTCATTCTTAGTGATTCCGATGTTATGATATATTGTAAAAATTGTTTAATCATAAGATTTTTAAGAAACACAAATAAGAGACAGATTATATGGTCAGTACCAGAGTATTCACGTCTCAGAGATTCACAAAAATAATAACTACTGAGCTGAGCATATTATAAATTAACTGTAAAGTGAAAAACTGGAAGCGTTTTATAAATTATTAACTGTTAGGGTGATTATAAACGTAGTTATCCGAACCAGAGGTTTATCGCCTAGTTCTTTCAGTAGGTGTTATGCTCCTTGGTTTGTTATTAAGTTCCATTTGGTGGTTCAGTCGTTACCAGAATACAGATTAATAATTAATTCTGGTAAACTTAAACTCTCCTAAAATCTTCTTCTAGTAGCGTAAAAAATCGTTTCATTGTCGAAATATTTGTTGTATGTTAAGTTGAAAATATTTAACACTGTAACATTTTCCGTAGTACTATTTATACGTCGGTGAAATTTACTAAGTCGACTATAACATTTCTGACGTAGCAGAGCAAGTTACTCTTTACATCGCAGAAAAAATTCCATTAAGCCTCCAGGAGCCCTTTACATCCCTTTATATAACCCTTTCAGAACTAACAAGGCGTGGTCAGCATTCTCATTTCCCTAAATTTTTAGACCCATCATTTCTATGTTAATTTATTGTAAAGTTTTCACTTTTTTCTTCTGGACGTTAGTACCTCACCATCTCCTTCCACTTTTTCTGGAGCGTAGG
Source organism: Philaenus spumarius (assembly GCA_018207615.1). Taxonomy (NCBI): domain Eukaryota; kingdom Metazoa; phylum Arthropoda; class Insecta; order Hemiptera; family Aphrophoridae; genus Philaenus; species Philaenus spumarius. The sequence goes on from JAGFPH010001259.1 coordinate 88,816, forward strand.
GCCGTCCCCCCAGCTCCATCTTGCAGCTTGACTTTTCGTCTATTGTTCTCCATTTTTCCTTAATAACTTTCCTTCTGAGCATTTGGTGGTTTCGTGAGTTAGTTTTTCTTTTAGCGCATATTTTCTTCTCTTTTCTCGATTTCGAGTGGTTGCCATGCGACACTCCGTTCGCGTATAGGACGCGCCCGCGGTTTTCCCAAATCGTTCCCGTGGAAAAATCTTTTGATAGGACGTTTATTTTCTCACACTATCGTCTCTTCTCAAAATTAAGGTGTTAGTCGAATTTTCATTCTGATGCGTGTCAATTTGCATGGTTTTGTGGTTTGTAAGTTTTGGGATACTTTACATTTTTTTATATTAATTATTTATAAATACCCTTGTGGTTGAGATTTTACAATTACTTTTAGACACCTTATTTGTTTATGAAAATATTTATTTTAAAATTTTAAACCATTTACTAAGTTTATATAGCTTATAAAAGGTATGAATCTTCTCAAATTTTATTTAAAAATCGCTTTTACTTTTTTCACATTTTAATACAAAACTTCATCTGCTTTTAATTTTGACTTTAACTTTATTACCTTTTAACTTTACTTGTGTTTTTTCACCTTTGAACTTTAACATTTTTTACCAACTTTTAAATACGCACAATTTGCTATTTTGCTATATAACATTTATTTCTTGTTTTATTTTCCATATTTCAAAAATATCTTTTCCCGTGGCTTTTGAGCAATTTTTACTTTTTCCCCACCACTTTACACTTTCATTTCTCTAACACCTTTTACTATAACGATCCGCGACATCCCTGGTTTTTACGTACACGTTGTGTGCATTCCACCATGAAAAACCCCGAATTCGAAAAACAGAATATCTAAAAAAAACTTATTTACTCTCGCCATATTTTTCTTCCCATTTGTTTCGGTTCTGCTTGTACATTTCCTTTTTATGTACATACCATGTAAAACAACATTTCACATATCAATAATATTTTTTTCAATTATACTGTATTTTAACTCCTTCCCGGAGTTAATACCTAAAATACATAGAAACATTCACATTTTATATGCACTTTCTGCTACATATTTGCTTCATTTGGGAAGCTTCATCTCCACTGAAACACACATAGTTTATATTCTATACATTTTACATTTTATCATTCTCCTCACAGGAGGTTTGTCCACTACGAAATACACATTTTACTCTACGCACTTTGTCTTTACACTATATAGTTTGTGGGGACTTTGAACTGCCTGGTTAATACCTACTACTTTTACAATTATGCAAAATGCACTGGGTTGAGGTTCCCTAATTTTTTACTACTATCTATGCTTTATTTTTATCGCGGATGCTTTGATTTTAAGTGTTAATTTTTTATTAGATTGAGATGGTCACTTTTCCACCTTGTTTTTTCTTATCCGTTTCGCTTTTGGTTTGTAAAAATCTAGATACGTTTTATTCTTAACTTGTTACCTCTGAAGCAATTTTTTTTCAGAAACGTGATTTTTATCTCTTTTAACTATTTTACTACTGCATAATCTTTCACAATATAGTCTGTCCGCTCGGCCGTGATACCTGACTTCTCGGAACTCAACGCCCCCTCCACTAGTTTGCCACCGGCAGGCCCGGCAAGCGGGTAGGGAGGGGGCGTTGAGTTCCGAGAAGTCAGGTATCATGGCCGAGCGGACAGACTATAGTATCCAGTCTACTCACATTCCTTTTCCCCAGCTGCTATCTGACCTTGGCCCCTATTCAGATTGTCATTCAGGTCAATTAACATTAGGCCTATCTTTCTTCAATGTAATCTTCAATTACCCCAGCTATGTTTGTATATCGGTGTTCAGGCTGCCCGCAATTTCCTATCATTGATTTCTTTATGAATAGGCCTATTTGCCTGACTTACCCTAAAGTCTAAAGTTGCTTGACTGCTTTGCCGACCTTGTCCGCACCCCTAAGCTACTTAACTTTTACTAATTTCCTGTACAAGTTCCATTTTTGAAATATAGAAGCATGGCCTATGTTTACTTCCGACTATTATTTGTTTACAACCGATTCGGCTTAATTTATTTTGCCCTTCCGTACCTTCATTGTCCACGTAGCTTTCTCTTTTTACTAGGCAGTCTGTCTACGCTTTTATGCCTACGCCAGGGCTATAGAATACAAGGGCTGGTCCACTTCTTTGATGTTGACGCTCGCCGACTGTCCCAGCCTTTCTCTCGCCCCCCTCCTATGTGACGTCACTCTGGTACCATGACACGCCGCGTAAGCACGGTTCGCCTTAGCTCTCACGTGTTGTTTGATATAACGTTGCAGACGATAATTCTTAAAAACATTATGCAATACACACAATCATCTAAATTATATGTTTACCAAGTTTGGTGAATATTAAGTAATTATTTTGTTCAGTACAAGTGTTTAAAGAAGGTATATAACTTCGCGAGATTTTCGCCTTTTGACGCATATTTAAAGCTAATTTTCTAAGAGAGGCATTCCACAAATTTCTTGAAAAATGTATACAATGCACACAATCACGTATATTATATGTATACCAAGTTTGATTAATATTGAGTAATTATTTTGTTCAGCACAAGTGTTTAAAGAAGGTATATAATTCCACGAGATTTTCGCCTTTTGACGCATATTTGGCTAATTTTCTCGAAGAGGTATTCCATGAATTTCTTTAAAAAGTTATACAATACACACAATCACTTAAATTATATGTTTAGCAAGTTTGGTGAATATTGAGCAATTATTTTGCTCAGTACACGTTTTTAAAGAAGGTATATAATTCCGCGAGATTTTCGCCTTTTGACGCATATTTAAAGCTAATTTTCTCGGAGAGGCATTCCATGGATTTCTTTAAAAAATTATACAATACACACAATCACCTAAATTATATGTTTAGCAAGGTATTTATTTATTTAATGTTACGTTGCAGACGAGATTACTTTATGAAATGTTACCAAGATTATCAAGTAATATTGTCTTCAGCGTTACTTGAATATTCCAAGAAACACCTTTACTAACGAAATACATTAAAACAAACATTTTGAGGTCGATGAGATATAAATACAAAAATATATAAAAATAATAATAATATTTAAACTTAGAGTACCGGTAATTATTGATAACTCAAAATTTAAAAACAACAAATTAATTTTAAGTACTTAGCTTCAAATTAAAATAAACATTAAAAAATATTATTTAAGAGTTGCAAGCGAGATTACTTTATGTTAAAAAGTTACCAAGGTCCTCAAGTAATTTCTTCTGCAGCTTTAAGTTAAAATGTTTACAAAAATCTTTACTAGCAAAATTCACTTAAAATTGTCAGAATAATTACTTTTAAATAAATATATAATATACAAATAATTATTATCAAATTTAAACCCAGAGTAATAAAATTATTGATGACAAAAATAAAAAATAAAACATAATTTTAAGTTAAACTTCTAGACTAAATTAAATTGCAGTGTCAATTTAAATTTAAATAGTTCAATTGTTTAAA
>JAGFPH010001259.1:105739-126000 GCA_018207615.1 Philaenus spumarius
TAGAAAACGAATTTTCCCAGACTGGTGACCATTTCCAATCGATTTCTGGTGGCCAAAAGCCCCATATAAAATCAAAAATCCTTAGACGGAGATTCCAGATCCATTTAGCAGACAGACAATTATCTCTTGCTTTAGAAAATAAAATTTGTAAATTTATTAACAAAATTCTTAGGTTAGGCCTAGACTGATAAAAAAACACATGTATTTACAATTATTACCATAGCAACCAATTGAATAAAATAGCTATTTGCTCCAATACTTCCATTAACAGCTGATTTCAAACTTTGAATCAATTATTTTTGTATTTCTAGCTTTTAGGTTAGGGTTTTAAAGTGTAGACCTGAGCCTTGCTGATTCTTTTAACCATTGTTATACCTAACTAATGTTATAAAATATACGACATAATTTGATTTAAATATTTAACATGATTTACTATCTTAGCTTTGGGGTTATTATTAATCCTACACCTTAAGTATAAAGAAAACATAACATGATTATGTGTGTGAAGGTTCCAACGGGGTTGGCGTGCGAAGCACGCAGGGGTTTCTCCTAGTTTCTTTTACTTATAAAGTACCGGTAGTATTTCAAACATAGTTAGTCAAATGGTAGCACTATGTAAAATATGTCATCGGTCGTACCGGTCGGTGCAGTGTGTGCACCTCCTTAAAATTTTTGTTTTTGCCGTACCGGTCGGTGCAGTGTGCACATAGCGAGAGACAAAACCGGAATACTTGTAAACCCTGAGCACGGTGATGTAGAGGGTGGGGTGTGCAAGACAACTGTTCTCTTCCCGTCTCCTTCACGTAGTTCCAAACGGCACAGAGAGAAGCGCTGTGCGTCATTTGTTTTGTCGGGTAAGATTAAAATTGTAGCCAATTTCGCTGTTTTGAATCTGGAGAGCCAAGCCTCTTAAGTCCACTTTTCAAACCAAGACTTTTCTTCTGTTTGTTTTGCACGCCAAATTCTTGTTCTTTCACGAAACTGTGATCAAAATAATGACACATATTATTATTTTCTGTCAAATAAACAGGAATCATTTAATTATAGCATTTCGTGATAATAATATTTCCAATTTGATAAATAACGAATGTCTTCAATGCAAAATAAAATCATCAGCTGTTTCTTTCAAACTTGGAATCAACAACCGAATACGAGATCTAGCGCTACCTATAGGAGTTCAGAAATAACTTATTGGCCTACAAATAATTATTATGGTTTCATGCAGAGTTATAAAAAATTTGAAATTAAAATTACTTCCCCACGCTTAAGCCGCGTTTACACTATGTAGCAAAACCTGCTATGTAGCAAAATTTATGTAACAAATGCTACATTTAGCAAAACTCAAAACGGAGAAATGTTACATATGAAATTTTTGATGCTACATGTAGCTTTATGTGCTATACCTAACAAAAATTGTGTTACATACATCTATCAAAATGTTATATGCGATTATTGTTTCTACCGTTTACCACATGCAGCATTATCAGTCAGATGAAAGCCGGCCGAGTAGTTGTGCACACGTGTTTGTTTGCATTGCTTGATTTTTTACAATGGGCTACTAAATGGCAGAGACTGGGTAATGGTTAAACAATACATTTAATAGATTTGTTCCGTGATCAGCCATCTTCGTGGGACACTATTTCGCCGGATTACTAAAACCAGAAAAAGAAACATTTTCCCACATCTGTCTACCTGCAAAACATTCTCAAAACTAATAATTATATTAGAAATTTGTACTTTTTTTGCACCAATTTGTTCCCTTATATTTTTTTTAACGCGTACCTACGTTTTGTTAAAAAGTGTGGGGTATAAAATGGAACTAATATTATCGTACAAAATTATGTTATAATTAATTTTGCCAACTTTCGTACTTCGGTTGCACGTGTCCACCTGTTCCCTGACTGTTTTTTCTTCAAAAATTGAAATGGTAAATAAACTAGGTGGCACAAAAAGGTACAAAACATGTTAAACAATGGGTTTCAGTGTCGGGGAGGAGGGGGGAAAGACATAATTTTCCCTTTTTACCAACTAACTTAAGATTACTTACTTTGATGTACCGGTAGTTCTCAACCAAAGATTCACACACTTCTGGAATAATCTTTGAAATGGCAGATTTTTTAAATTTGAATAAATAATTTAATATATCTCCACTAGTCAGAAATCTCAAAGCACAAGCCAACTTTTCGCGCACAGGTATTGTATCCCTGAATGTTGTGTTCTTTTTCTCAATTCTTTGGCCAATCATACACATAAGATACTCAAAGTCTTTACTCGTCATCCGTAAAAAGTTTTTGAAACTCTCGTCACATCTTATTTCATAACACAATCATATCTTATTTATTTGTTGTACGTCATAATCATCAGCATTCAAGTCGTTTAACAAGTCACTCCCATTGTACTTTTGCCTGGCTTGTAGCGATGGCCGGACCCAAAACCTTCGTTTTCTTCTTCTGTGAGCTGCCAAAAATACTGTAATTGCTGCCGCTATAGTAAAATTCAACTCAGAGTGAGGCGGAAGTTGAAGCCTACCGAGGGTCAGCACGGTCGACTGGTTTCCGCTCCACTTCTACAACTGATCCTTCCTCCTCGACATCTTCTATGAAACTTCACTGGTGCATTATTTTTGCTACATGTAACATGGGTCAATTTGGGTTAGAAATGATAAATATAGCTTTTGCTATATGTAAGATTGCTAGATGTATCAAAAGTTATATAGCAGGTTTATCTACATAGTGTAGCCCGATTTTACAGACCTCCAATTTACCATAAGACAAACACCTATACGAGAAAATTAACAACAATCTTTAACACGACTTTATTACGATACACATTGAAATTCTAAAAATAACTAGGCTATTCCATTCTATAGCCCTGAGGTTATTCAGCGTTCACCTTCTACAGGCCGAACTACTTCACACGAATCTAAAAAACCCAGAACTGTACCGAAATTTTACAGCATTCGATGTAGAAAGACCCTACAAAATCCTTTTACCAGAAATCATGATTCCCAATATTTGTGGAGATAGTTAGTTAAAGAAAACCAAGAAAAAACATCATGTAGGCTACTTTAAGGTGACATAACCTCCGCCCATTTAAGCCAATCTGATTGGCTATAATCATGTAGCAACGAGATTTTAATGGATATCAAAATAATTTTAATATGCACAATGTAAATATCATGTAGACTTTTATTTTAACTAATTATCATACAGAGAAGTTATTTGCTGATATGTTGATATAAATAATAACGTTTTAATAATATTTAATCATTTTGTCAGAAGTTATATCATTATTTCATAAATAATTCACAAACTAAAATTTTGCATTTTATCAACACTTATTTTAGACTTTAGAAGAATTTTAAACGGCCATTGATAAAAAAATGTTATAAAATCTTTCGTTCATTTTATCCATAGAACATAGAACTATTTGATTTAAAAAAAAAACAGAATTAAGTACAAAACCCAATAAAACTTTGATTTGAGACATAGTCCTATTATGGCCTAACGTACCATCCATTGCGATTTTCACTCATTAGCCACTTATAAAACTGTGGTAACCTTCTTTAAGCATTATTATTATTCAAAAAATTGTATAACTTTTATAATTATTTTATTTGTGTATTTAATAATTTGGAGGAAGCCAGCACCAACCTTTTACCCCGAAATTAAGAGACTAGTGATAACATAGGCCTATAATAATAATTATTATTAGTAGTGATCAAACTAATTAAACCTAAGAACAAATATTGAATATCCCTGTTATGTCAAATTCTATATATGAACAAAAGTGAAGAACTTTTGAATTGATAAACTTGAATTGATATCTATGTTGACAACCCTTTAGGGCTAAATAGTAGCGAAAGGATTATTTAATTAATAAAACTTACTGTGTATAATTAACTGTTAACATCAGTGTTCAGTAATTAATATATGTTATACTGAAAATATTATAATCAAGAATGGATCTACATAACTAAGGATACAGGTTTATAGGTAATATTACCCCAATATAGACTGATTTTATGAGAGTCATAAATCTTTCAATGCACACATCAAGAGAAAAGTGTTGAAGTTAATAACCAGAACGTTATCAAGGACAAATTGAATCATGAACATTAGATTATTTTTTTATCGTTATTGTTAATTCATCCCAGTAGGTCCACCTGTTGTTTAAAACCAATTTCAAATTTAGTTTTATGTTTGTTGCTAATTTTGAATAAATTTATGTTAATATTTGCACAATGTTTCGTTTCCTGTATATCATTTCATAATTATTAATAAGAAGTAACTGCACTAATATATATTTATTTATTATATATCTTTTAGTTGGTAATATCTATATATTTATTCATAAAAATTTATTATCTATCTATATAAAAATATATATATGTACATGAAAGATAAGGTATGTTACATAATATAAGCTGTAGTTTCTTAATTGATAGTTTTATAAAATAACTTGCTGAATACCCGTGCTTCGCTACGGGGAATTGTTTTGCATCACTATATTAGGCCTACATAAATTGTAATATTTTCCCCTCATTTTCTTTCATCTTTTATTTCACGAAAATGAATTATTACATGTATTTGCAATTAGTTTGGTATGTTTTGTTCATTGGCTGCCCGTCAATCGTCTTCGTCAAGATATATGTTTGCTGAACAATTGAAATCAATAAAAATAAAGAATTCAGAGTGAAGAGCATCTTCTTTTTCAACCGCTAAATCTACAGACTGGTAAATCACAGTTTTATCTGAATGATGCATAGATCGGGATGGATTTGATCAGCTTTACGCATTTAAATATTTCCTTAAAATTAATAAATGCCAAATTTCAGATCTCTAGCTTTAAGGAAAGAATATCAATTCATATTTATAGTTTTTAGGGGTTGTTATCACATTTTCACCCCTTAGCAGCACGTAACAAAATGTAAAACTGGTTTACTTTTTATTTTCAAGAAATAAATGTACAAAATTTCTAATTTCTAAATTTAAAAGGAAAGTATAACAAACAACATTTATTTTTTAGGGGTTTTTTCAAGCAATAAAGGCCAAATATTTTTAAATTATTTCTTAGTGCGTCTCTAGTGCCTATGAGCATACGTGTAACAAATGTCACGATCCTCAACGTTATTCAATTAATATTTATAATTTTAAGGGTTGTTACTACTTTTCAATCCCTTAACAGAACGTTACAAAGTGTAAAACTGGTTTATTTTATATGCATCTTGTAAGAAATTAATGTACAAAATGTGAGCTCTCTAGCTTTCAGGAAAATATAAAAATTAATATTAATTTTATTGTTTTAGGGGTTGTTTCTACATTTCCACCCCTTAGCAGAACGTGACAAACAGTAAAACTGGTTTACTTTTTATATGTGGTTTTAAGAAATAAATGTACAAAATTTCAGCTTTCTAACTTTAAGGAAAGTAAACAAATAAAATATGTATAGTTTTAGGGGTTGTTTCAACCCTTAGGGCCATATATTTTAAAATCCTTTCTTAGTGCGTCTCCAGTGCCTGAGAGCAATATGTGTACCAAATTTCACGTTCCTAGACGGTATTCAATTATTATTTATAGTTTTAGGGGTAGGTACTAAATTTTCACCTTTTAGCAGAACGTGACAAAATGTAAACTGGTTTATTTTTTCCATGTATCCTGTGATAAATAAATTTACAAATTATCAGATCTCTAGCTTTAAGGAAGGTATACAGATGTATATTTATTGTTTGTAGGGGTTGTTATCACATTTTCACCCCTAGCAGGACGTAACGAAATGTAAAACTGGTTTACATTTTTTATGTAGGCCTATCTTGTAAGAAATAAATGTACAAAATTTCAGCTTTTTGGCTTTAAGGAAAGTATAACAATCGGGATAGATTTAATCAGCTTTACGCATTTAAATGTTTCCTTAAAATTAATAAACGCCAAATTTCAGATCTCTAGCTTTAAGGAAAGAATACCAATTAATATTTATGGATTTAGGGGCTGTTTCAACGTTTAAACTAGAAATATTTCAAAATTCTTTCTTAGTGAACCTCTAAGGCCTATGATCAATATGTGTACCAAATTCCACGTTCCTAGGCCAAATGGTTTTTGAGATATAAAACAAACAATGTTTATGGTTTTAGGGGTTGTTTCAACACTTAAATGCGAAATATTTTAAAATACTTTCTTAGTGCGCCTCTAGCAACTATGAGCAATATGTGTACCAAATTCCATGTTCCTAGGCCGTATGGTTTTTGAAATATAAAACAAATAATGTTTATGGTTTTAGGAGTTGTTTCAAACCCTAAACGGTTTTTGAGATATAAAATACCCAGGGCTATAGAATACAAGGGCTAGACCAGTCCGCCACGGAGAACATTCTCTTCTTTATTTAGTTTTATTATTGGTACTTCAAAAAGCAATAAGTAGACAGTAAACAAAGATGTAAGAAGAAGACAGGGTTATAATAAAACTAACTAATTTGTGGGTAATAAACCGTTGTAGTGTACGTTAGCATGCTTTTAATTTGATTCTCCGAAACATTTCTGAAAACTAAATACGAAATTGAACAAAATGTGCCACATTATTGAAAATAATTGTATTTATTATAATAAACCACTAAAACTTGAATGTCATACTGCAGTTTAATAAAACATGTGTACTTAAAACACATTGAAGAACACAATGGTAATACTTAAAACTTATAAATACTGTACTTACAAATAGTGAGTAGCTTACATGCAGATTCAGATATGCACATTGACATAATAATTACTACTGACATAAAATATAAAAAAATAAATAAAAGCTGCTTTATAGGAAACAATAAATTTTCCTTAACTAGGCCTTAGGGAATAGTTAATTTAATAGTTGAATTTAAACAATTGAACTATTTTAATTTAAATTGACACTGTGCAATTTAATTTAATCTAGAAGTTTAACTTAAAATTATGTTTTTTATTTGTCATCAATAATTTTATTACTCTAGGTTTAAATTTGATTCTAATTATTTGTATATTATATATTTATTTATATCTAATTATTCTGACAATTTTAAGTGCATTTAGCTAGTCAAGATTTTTTTAAACATTTTAACTTAAAGCTGCAGAAGAAATTACTTGAGGACCTTTCTTTCTTTTTAACATAAAGAAATATAGCTTGCAATTCTTACATTAAATAAATAATATTTTTAATGTTTATTTTAATTTGAAGCTGAGTAAATTTTGAGTTATCAATAATTACCGGTACTCTAAGTTTAAAACTTATTATGATTTATATATTTATTTATTTATATCTCACAATTCTGAAAATGTTTGTTTTAATGTATTTTGCTAGTAAATGTGTTTCTTGGCATATTCAGAATATTAGCTGCAGACAATATTACTTGATAATCTTGGTAAAATTTCATAAAGTAATCTCGTCTGCAACGTGACATTAAGAGTCATGCTTACCCGTGGGGAGAAATCACATTTTAGTTACTTTTTATTCCGTAAGCGCTGCCTGTATCAGTGCTCGACACCAAACTGTACTGTCACTGCGAATTCTCCTTTGCCCCCTCCATCTCGTCGGCACACCAGACAGAGTGAGAGAGACAGAAAGTTTAACACAATATTTCATTTCATTCCTTTGCCTTACCGTGGCTTCAGTTCAGAATCCTTATTTTATGTTGATAGCTAAATGCAGTAGTTTGGTGGTTGGTCTGATATAAGAGAAAGTAATGATTTAGGCCTATACAATATTTCCGAGTTTGAAAAGTGATAATTTATAAAGACAAAATGCACAACATTTTTTTCAAAACCATTTTTTACAACAACTTTAATTCAGTTTATATAATTAATTTTGAAATATTATTTTTTATTTTAATCTATAAATGATTTTAATACACAATTTGTATTCTAAAATAATTTTTTTATAATATTTAAAACATAAATAATACGAAAAGTCTCCTTTCAACAAACGTTCTTGTGCCGTAGACTTATTTAAAAGACATGTATTATAATTAATTTACGTTCTGCCAAACTAGGAGGTAATTATTATTAATTATACAGTTATCATTAAATAAATTTAACACAAATTATATTTACGAAAAACATATTCGCAAAACAATTTTATCTATTTGGAATACTAGCTGTCGTACCCGACTTAGTATTCATTATTAATAACTACTGTAAGACTGTAATCGTATTGTGACATATTTTGTATAAACTAAACTATGGGAAATTTAAATATTATTAGAATCTTATAGGTCAGATAGTAAAATGATTGAACAGCTTATTCAAATCACATGACTTGTATAAATGGTTTAGGCAATATAAACAAAATATAGTTTATACATATTATATTTTAAAAAAATTTGGAAAACGGTTGACCCTAAAGGCCATCCATGTAACTTCCCGCTAAGTTTAATTACAACAAACACTATTTTTGGAAATTTTGAACTGCCATAACTTTTGAATGAATCAACCGATTTTTATGCGATTTGCGGCAATCGATGCAGTTTTTTTATTTCCATTGAAAGAATCAACAACAAAAATTTTTCAGATGAAAAGTTTCGGAGAAATTGAGGAAAAACACTTTTTTTTATTTTCTTTCGTTCACGATATCTTGCGAATGAATCAACCGATTTTTATGCGATTTGCGGCAATCGATGCAGTTTTTTGAGTCCATTGAAAGAATCGACAACAAAAATTTTTTTGATGAAAAATTTCGGAGAAATTGAGAAAAAACACTTTTTTTTATTTTCTTTCGTTTACGATATCTCACGAACGAATTAACCGATTTTGACCGGATTGGTAGCGATCGACGTCGCTTTTCAAAGTTAAAAGCTGATTAGATTTTGGAATTTATCGGTAAAGCCGTTTAAAAGTTATTCCAAAAAAACCTGATTTAAAAAAAAATATTTCTTAGTTTTTTCGAAATTTCTCAGAACCTTTCGGTCCGAATTAGTTGAAATTTTCAGGAAATCTAAGTTTGATGGAACTCTTTAGAACGCCGTTTGGTAGGATCCAATCGGTTAAGCCGTTCAAAAGTTATAAGCGGGTCACATACTTACATACACACACACATACATACAGACAGGGTGACACCCTCTCGAGAGTGGTCAGGGAAGATTCCTAGGACCTCAAAACGTAATGATCTGATGAATACTCGATTTTCGAAAAACGGGGTGAAACCAATAACTTCCCGATTTTAGAAAATTTTCAATGGAGGCTACATATTACACTCCATACAAAATTTGTCTGGTTTTGTTACTAATTCTCTAAGTTTGTTGCAAAAATTACGCAGAAGGTGATTTTTGCACTCAACCTTTTCTACTGTTAAATTTTTGTACGGCCGTTTATCAAGAATTTCCTTGTAAACACTACTATCACCATCCCCTATAAATCTATAAATTTATATTTTGAACATTCACATGCCTAATAGGATCATCTAGATAAAGTCAAAAATCAATTGGTCTGGGAAATAATTGTGCACGAGATAGATCTGCCTCGTCATACAAATTATAAATAGGCCTACACTAAACAAGTGCGGGATTTTGTACTAATAGGAAATTTAAAACCCCTAACTACCAGGAACCGCGACAACCACAGGCTTTGTTTAATCAACCCGGCAGATTAAAAGGCGTTACATAGATTATCAATTAGTTTACCGTTTCATAAAAGAGTAAACAAACTACAATATTGCTGACTTCCCTTTGATTGCAACTCTGAGGTTTTATAAGTAGTAAAATCTACGTGAAAGGAAATGACACAGGTAGTCTTGTGCCAATTAAATGAAAAAACATAACTCCTTTTTTTCAGAAATAAAAGGTAGGCTACGCCTGAAGCTTGTAAAATACTATTAACAAAATTTGTTAAAACCAGTATAAGGTAGCGAACAACATTAAACCAACATTAACCTAACAATACGAAAATATGAAAAAGTATAATCAGATTTTGATTTATTATTATATATTTCGTGGTACACAAATAAACTTTAATCTATAATTATTTACCTGCAATAGGTAACCTAACTATTATGGTGATAAGTAGTTATTTCAAAATATGGGTATAGGCTACTAATAAGTTAAACATTTTAAAAGTAAACAATAATCATTTTTGCAAATCAATTATGTAGTTACTATTATGAAATAAATGTCTGTAAAATTTACAGTTTTGATTTGATAAGATGTATTTTGAAGATTTGTAGTTTAGCAAGTGAACAGAATATACAAGTAAAATACAAATATTAGTTCTGTTGTAAATTATATATTAAATAGTCTTCTAGAAACAAAATTTGTCATTCATTCGAAAGTTTTTAGGCCTAAACTGAAGGAAGAAAGTATAAATGTAACAAAAACTGTATTTTAGGCTTAGTTAAAAACGAGTTTCAGACAGTTCGAATTTTGTTGAATAATATAAAAATATTACCGTACTCTACAAATTAATTTATAAATTATATACAATAAGATTGTTTGCAAAACGTAACTTTTATTTTCCCAGTATGTTTTTAGTCCTGGAGGTAAACGCCTCTTTTTTTTAACTGCAGAGAGATTCAAGGCCTTCCCTTTTCCTTTTCTTAGTCTCTGTTTTTTAGAAGGCATAGTACTGTATTAGCAATTATTGGTAAAAGGCAGATAATAAAGGCCTAATCTTAGTGACGAAAAGAAAATGAATAAAATACCTAAACACTAACAACTGTTGATTTCGCAGTAATCAAACAAAATCGAATTCGGTCCGTTTGAATTAATATTGACAGTGTCAAAATCTTTTTTACAAGAAAATACAATAAAGTCCAGTATAACACAATCACTTATGATTCATAATAATATTATTTGTAGTTGTACTACTGCATAAAGTCTACGGAGGGATAGAAAGGTGGGGGTCAGGAGCAGGAGGGAGAGTAGGGGTAAACAGCACTGGCACAACCTATTGCAAAATCCTTGAACTACTACCGACTTGCACAAAAATTATTCTTTGAAATAGGTTAACTAAACACTCTTAAACACAAAAATGGAAATAGTATGAATTAAAACAATTCAATAGTTCCCAAAACGAAATCACAAGCTCTCGTTTCATATAAATTTTATTTTTAAAATATACATTTTGAAGTATGTAAAAACGGAACGAAAAACACGTATTTTTTCTTATGGGAAAAGCTAAATTTGATTTCCAATTTTTGTACACATGTTTAATATAAAATGATTAAAACTATTCAATAGAAATGTTTAATAGATTTAGTTGTAGATAACTATTTGGACAAAATCTTACTAAAAGCCTTAGTTTCACGGTAAATAACAAATTAAGATTCACCTCCTATGTTAATAGCGCTGTCACTTTCACAGCGCATTAAAGTTGGTATGCATGGCTCTTAAAGCTACGGTTTCTCTGATCACGCAGCGTTATTGCGTGATCCGTGATTTGGGGTAGGCGGGAATCACGCGTGCGTGATACGAAAAGTAGGGTGTTTTCTCTGACCCCGCCCTTTCTGTGCGCGATTATATCTTCAGTCATGGATACCATAGACGTGAGATTGGTTGTTGTAGCTTTGTTGCTGGATGAAGAGGCTAATGAAGAAAGTATGTTAGTGAATTTTGTGAATGAAGACCCTCAGCCACTATTTATTAACAGGGACGAAGAAGGGTGTTTTAGAATTCTGATAACCAGGCATCTGTTGGACAATGAAACCAAGTTTAGGGAATATTTCAGGCTTTCAACGTCGTTGTTTTATGAAGTGTTAAGTTGCATTCAGGAAGAAATTTCAACACCCGCCACGAACAAAATAAAGAAAACTATTTCATCATTTCAAAAGCTGTGCTTGACGTTAAGGTAAGCTTTTTTTCTTATATTTATCTATTTATTAATACGTTAGGGAGCTTTTCTTCACAGTCATAACTCTATAACGACTGGACTGTTTTTTTACAGTTAAGTTTAGTAAGTTAAGTACAGTTAAGGCCTGAACCTTTTTTAATAGTGGCACTATTCGTTGACATTTAATCACTAAACATATGGACATGGTTTAAAATAGTTATAAAGGTTAACCACAGATTGCAGCACATTATTTCCCAGGCAAGGCCGGGATCACCACCTCGTTAAAGAAAATGTTTGTGAAATTAATTATCCATAGTTAGTTCTCACAAAAGATTTAATAAGTTACGAAATAAAGACTCATTAAGTTATAAAACATTCTTTATTTGTAATCTAGAAAGATTTACTATTTCAGCTACTGCAATCTAAGAAAACTTCTTCCGTTTATCTGAGTGATTTCCGTGTTGCTGGAGTTTTCATCGCTGGACATGGTGTGGACACGTAAAGTAGGAGTCACCTGTCGAAAATTGTCGATGCCCCTACGAACAACACTGTTATAGCTCTCGTCTCCATAAGAGGGTAGTGTTGAGGCTGATTGTGTGAAGACTGTTTTCGAAAAGTCAACTGGGGAACCAAGGTCACTGTTGTCAAAGCTACTGCTGTCACTAGTGTTCACAGTGTGGGTAGACTTTCTTAGATGTTCATGACTTTTGTTGATCGGTAGAACAGGATTGATTGTGTGTACCGATTGCAGTGTTTCTTCCGTTATGGCTCTCATCTCCATTTCAGTGACTAACTGACAAACCTTAAGGCGTGTCTCTGCCTGAAGTTGTCGGGGAAGTGTTTTTACGACTTGTGACATGCTCTTAAAAAAAATGTCAATTGGATGCTCAACAACAGACACTGGAGCACTTTGAATTTTTTTCTCGGAAAATAATTCTTTCAAAATCACGTTTCGCTCCTCACGTCTAGATCGAATCTCCTGGATCATTTTTTCCTTGGCCGAAAATCTGTTTTTCTTCTTTTCTGGCTCGTCATTTGTTGCGTTCGGTTCATTTATTTCAAATTCACTAATTTCATCAGTTCGCTCTGAAAATTCCAGCAGGTCTTCCTCTGCCGTTTCGTCCGCGCCCTTTTCAGCTCGTTCACTGTGTGAAGTACCAGGCCTACTCCTATCGTCAGCTTCAGAAGCTATAGGGGCAGGCAACTGAAAGCTGCTTGTTACCCTGTAAAAAAATACTATTTTTAATCCTTTGATTAAAGTGAGGTAGTCCGATACTAAATTTTATCTGTTTCTGGTCATATATGTAGGGGCAGGATTAAGTGAAGGATTAAATGTCGCGATTTGCTTGAGCGCATATTTCACATATTTAGCAACGCTAGAGGAACGTAGGCTATAGGCCCACACTAAATCACTAAGGGCTGAATCCTTAGTCGCGACTCAAGTACTTACTCAAAATCAAGTAATTGCTCAAACCATTCTTAAACATTGTATTTGAGTAACAAGTGCAGGTATAACCTACAGAGGCAAATTAATGTATTATCTGATGAATCATAGTAATTATAACTAAAAAAAGGTTGTTGTATTTTTTTATTATTACCGTTGTGTAAACCTATTTTTATAGATATTGGGGGATTCCAATGTAAGTTACATTCGTTCAGAGTTTCTGTGAACATGAGAAACAATCGAAATTTAAAGGTTATACATTATTTTCTTATGGATAACATATGTTTCTCATGTTCAAATGAAACTTTGAGTGAACTGTAAACAAATATTCGGTAGACGTAATTTTTTCGCATTCTGTGAATTTGATAATCATAAAAGGCTAAAGACAAAAACAGTAAAACTGTTGAAAACTATAAAAGGTAATCAATGTTTTGACAAAACCAAACCTAAACATTACCCATAAGAATACTTTGTTTTCATTGTGAATGGCAGAGCCAGCTGATAGACCATTTACTTAAACCTTTGAGTTTGAGTAAGTAGTCTCGACTAATAATTCCGCGTGTCAAAATGTTTATTACTTACTTTTTCCCCTTATAAGTGTCATCCAAAAACTGAAGGTTCTTGTTCAAGTATTTTGATTTGGGGAATGCAGGTAATCCAGTGGTACTGTTGGCTTTAATTTTGTTCAAATTTTTCTTGTAGGAGTCTCGTATGGTTCTCCACCTCATTTTACATTCATCAACTGAAAATATATATTTAACTTATTAATTAAAAAAAAAACTATTATAAATGTTTTTTTTTTCAGGTATTTGGCAACAGGAGAAAGTTTTCATTCCCTAGCATTTCAATTCCGGATTTGCCACAGCTGGATTAGTAAAATTACTAAGGAAACTTTACGTGCGATCACAGGCAAGATGTTACATCAAACTATCCCAACTCCAGACGATAAAATGCTTAAGGAAGTTGCCAGTGGTTTCTACAACGCATGGAACTACCCAAATTGTGTCGGTGCGATAGACGGCAAACACATCAGAATCGTCTGCCCAGAAAAATCAGGATCTCTTTATTTTAATTACAAGGATTATTTTTCTACTGTTTTATTTGCTGTCATTGATCACAGCTACAAGTTCGTTATGGTAGAAGTTGGTAACTACGGGAAAGAAGGAGACGCAGCTATATACCGCAACAGTGATTTTGGTAAAGCTGTTCAAAGTGGAAGTTTTCCGTTCCCATCGCCATCACCACTTCCTGGCTCTAGGGTCGACGTTCCTTATGTTTTTTTAGGCGACGAAGCTTTCAAACTGACGCCTAATTTTATGAGACCTTATCCCAAGGAGCAATCACAAGTTGACGAATGCAAGGCTGTGTACAACTATCGTCATTCAAGAGCAAGAAGAGTAAGTGAGAATGCCTTCGGTATACTTTGCCAATATTTCAGAGTATTTTTCACTCCCATTGCCGTCAAACCAGAGACTGTTATTGACCTCGTAACCTCAGCTTGTATACTGCACAACTTGATGAGGATGCACAAAGTACCCCACCCCAGAGAAGGAGAAGAAGATAATCTTCCCATGCCAACTGGGAATTTAATAACACTGTCTTCAAGGAGGGGTAATGCAACTAAATTAGCCTACAAAATAAGAGACACCTTCAAAAACTACTTCTGCAGTGCAACAGGAGCTGTGGATTGGCAGTTAGACCACGTGAGGAAATTGAAGTGAAGAACACACTAAAACTAAATCTTGAAGTCTACTAAATATTAACTTCAAAGTAGAATTGGAATACTTTCCTATCCCATGTATTAGTAAAACGTTTGTTAGTGATCTTTATAAATTAAAAGCATTGTTTGTAAAAAATGTCTCCTGTCCTTTATTGCACGTATGTAATGCAATTTGTTTTGTTAAAAAAACTGGATGTTTCACACAAAAATATATTAACCCTCGATCCGGCGGCTTTAACGAAAATGGATTTTTGGCGTGTGCAAGGATTTTTTCAAAAATTCGCCAAAAATAGTAAAAGAACCCCAATCCAAAAGTGTTCCATAGCTTTTTTTTAGAGAAAGGGTGAAAGAATTTATATATGCAAGTAAATAAATTATAGATGTAAACTTTACAAAGTTATTACCTCAAGAAACAAAAAATGTTCAGTTAAGAAAAATAAAATTTCAACTTTAGGTCTACATAAGAAGTAGTAAACATTTTTTGTAATTTTTCCATGAATGTAAAAAAGTTTCGTAATTTAGTTCTAGATAGAACTGTATAAAAACATTTATCAATTTCAAATTTATTATTTTGATTACACCAGTTTTTATGTTCCAACTACAAGGGTGCTAACAAAAGTAGGCCTGGCTTAAAACGTAATTTAGGAATATTTTATTTGACCAAAAATGAAATATTATTATAACAAAGTGTAGAGAATAAATTTTAAGTAGTAAATACCTTAAAATGTGTTTACCTTCAAGAACATTGTAATGTGATGATGGCATTACATTTTTTGTATTAAAATCTCACAATATACTTCAGTCCTTTTAAAGAACTTACAACATTTTTATTAACACAAGATAGGAGTGATTTCCTTAAAAACAGATTTCACTTTTACAAGTTTGTATTAATTAATAAATTAATAAGATGAATATATAGACAAGTTCTTGTGGCTATAGACACATAGTTAATTACTCAATATTATTTTGCTAATAAGTTAGTATATGTACTTACTGTTAATAGCAAGCGCCACACTTATAAAATTCCAAACATTCTCCTTAACTGCATTGTTCTTGTAGTTCTTGTGGGTGAAACTATATAGCACTGGATGATCCCTCACCATATCTATAAGCTTTTCATCAAGCTCGGCAGTAAAAACCTTGGATTCCATACTTGTTGAAAAAACTACCACGCACCAACAAATGGCTACAACTACTGCGTGCCACGCAAAAAGTCTAGGATTCCAGACTTCAGTGCGTCGCGCAGCGAGATTGCGCATTACAAAATTGGTGGGAATCATAGAGATTTGCGCGCGTGAAGTCAGAGAAAACATCCCCATAGCTACAGCTGCGGCAGACTTTTGCGTGATGACGTCATTGCGCATCCCGCATCGCGCAGTGACGCTGCGTGGTTCAGAGAAACCGAGGCTTAAATAAATAAATACGTTGCTAAAACGATCTGCTAGTAACTTGACCGCAACGCAACAACATAACATATTACCAAATTAATAGCTTCAGTAATTTCGTCTGCAACGTTATATCAAATAACATGTGAGAGCTAAGGCGAACCGTGCTTGCGCGGCGAGTCATGGCACCTCAGTGACGTCACATAGGAGAAGGGGCGAGAGGAAGGTTGGGACAGTCGGCGAGCTTCAACATCAAAGGAGTGGACCAGCCCTGCTATTAACAATAATTGTTTTAATTTAAACTTCACGTATCAAATTAGAATGTCACGTATTAGTGCAGTCATTGAAGCGTTATTGCTCCAAATTTTTTTACTGTGAACCGATTTGCATGAAATTTTGGAATTAGGCTCATCTTACCCTTAACTTCAAAAGTGAAAATGATCTGAACTCCTCACCCACCCTGGGGGTGGTGCCACCCCTTCTCGGTGGTGTAAATTGTGTTTTCCAAAATAACCTCAGATATCGATAGAAGGCCTAATTTTAAGCAAAAAATCTTTTATAAAGTTTTTCAAAAAACCCAATACTTTTCAAGTTATTGGCAATTGAAAATTCGGAATTTGTTCACGTTTTTTATAGGTTTTTTGCAAATATCTCCAAAAATATGGATTTTAACGAAAATTGTATAATGAACAAAATTGTAGCAGGTAAAAAATTAAACAAATTGATTTTTTATAAAGTGTTCTAAGTGCAATATTAAGCGAGATATTAAAGATCAAAGCCGTTTTTTATTTTGTCTGAAATTTAATCGATGTGTTCAATGCCATCTAGCGGCGAGTAGATACATTTTATTCTAATGAAATAGGGTTATGTAGTGCTTGAAATAAGCTTTAAAATGAGCACTGTTAAAAGTGTTTTGCACGTAAAATGAGTGAGCTGTATTGTAAGTAAGAGGAACATCTAATGTTTTTTTCTTTTAAATCAATGGGTTTCATAATAAGTGCCATTTCCATCAAAATTAAAATTAATCGTACTCCGTCTAGAATTAACTTTAATATAAAGAGTTTGATGGATTCTAGCAGTTTGGCTGCTTTAGGACACATATTTTTCAAAAAAATCACGATTTTAAGAAAACATTTTTTAAAGAATTTTTAAAAAAACCGAAAATTGTATAATGAACAAAATTGTAGCAGGTAAAAAATTAAACAAATTGATTTTTTATAAAGTGTTCTAAGTGCAATATTAAGCGAGATATTAAAGATCAAAGCCGTT
Source organism: Philaenus spumarius (assembly GCA_018207615.1). Taxonomy (NCBI): domain Eukaryota; kingdom Metazoa; phylum Arthropoda; class Insecta; order Hemiptera; family Aphrophoridae; genus Philaenus; species Philaenus spumarius. The sequence continues at coordinate 123,334 of JAGFPH010001259.1, forward strand.
TTTTATTTTGTCTGAAATTTAATCGATGTGTTCAATGCCATCTAGCGGCGAGTAGATACATTTTATTCTAATGAAATAGGGTTATGTAGTGCTTGAAATAAGCTTTAAAATGAGCACTGTTAAAAGTGTTTTGCACGTAAAATGAGTGAGCTGTATTGTAAATAAGAGGAACATCTAATGTTTTTTTCTTTTAAATCAATGGGTTTCATAATAAGTGCCATTTCCATCAAAATTAAAATTAATCGTACTCCGTCTAGAATTAACTTTAATATAAAGAGTTTGATGGATTCTAGCAGTTTGGCTGCTTTAGGACACATATTTCCAAAAAAATCACGATTTTAAGAAAACATTTTTTAAAGAATTTTTTAAAAAACCACCTTCTTTTCATAATATCTCAAAAATAATGAAAGATACGTACAAAAGTATGATGATGAAAAATGTAGGTTTTTTTTGACAAAAAATTTTGTTTTTTGGTTTTCCTGTCCACAAAAATTGACGGAGATATGATTGTTTAAAGAGCGCGCGGCAGCGCAATCACAGTCTCTCTTGAGCCCTTTGCCCCTTCGCCGTTTTAAAATAAAAGATTTGTCACTATATATTGTAATGAAAAAGTTGTAGCTCTTTTAGTTACCTTTAAAATGGTTTTTTATAAGTTGTGATAGCATCAAAATTGAAGGAGTTATGGTCCAAAAACTACTCGTATTTTTTTCTACTTAGAAACTGAAAATTTCGGAGTGTGAATATTTGGAGCAAAGTGAAAGTACACAGTAATAGAGACCCAAAACTATTGCCTTATGTATATACATACATATTATGGCACATATATTTTGGAAACGTAGGCATGAATACATACCAACGTTCATATATGTATATATAAAACATTTGAGTGAAAGTAAGTATGTGTATTGCTCGGAGGGGCCAACCATGAAAAAGCCAATTGATCAGCTGTGCGTGCTCAGTTTATTCGTTTCGAATTTCTTAAATATATATGCTATACAATGTGACCAGTATATTTCCGCCTGCAAAGGAATGCGCACGTAATTAATGTAATATTTTTTATGGTTTTTTATGCATTGTCATGCTCTTGTTACAGTATTTTTTTTTTTTAATGTATTACTAATTCAATCTGGTACAGTTTTAGACAAATTGTAAGTTTACATTTTATTCAATAAATGGTGATTTCTTACTCCATAATTAAATTATTTTAAAATGTGTAATCATATATATTTACTGTTTTAATTTAGGGGTAGTTTTAAGGGTTGAAAAGCTTGAGAATATGATAATCATTTTCGAGAATGTGGAATAACATTCAAATCCTTTTCATTTCATCAAACAACATTTTTTTAAACAATTTTTTATCAAGGGGTTGTTTTTAAGGGTCGAAAGGGGGTTAAAAATTCGATAATTAAGATAGAGAACATAAAATATTATTTACTCTATACTTAAATCTTTTTATGTCGTACCAAAGTAATTTTTTGTGATTTTTTCAATTTAGGGGTTGTTTTCAAGGGTTGTAAGGTTTTCAAGGGGTTGAAAATTATTTTAATATGAGGTAATTGTGTCAGAAAACACTTTACAATTTCACCCCTTAATATTAAACACGTTTTCTAGCGATAAAATGGCTCAATGTCAATTATTCCATTAAGAGGTTGTTTACACCCCTTAAAAATAATAGGCGGAGCTCAGACCATTTTCACTTTTGAAGTTAAGGGTAAGATGAGCCTAATTCCAAAATTTCATGCAAATCGGTTCACAGTAAAAAAATTCTGAGGTAAGACACTATTTTTCGCTTCAATGACTGCACTATATCAAATTAGGTCAAACTGGCAATTTACTGTCTTGATAAGATCGATGGTAGCTCATTCTAGTTGGTAACAGAGTTCACCATTTTTAAAGTAACTTCATTTCAAGAACAGCGTAACCTGTCGTGAACAGTCGACACTAATTGAACTTGTGCTTATAATACCATTGAAGAAACAACACTATTTTATTGTTTCTTCAATGATAATACCCCCACAAAATAATGCCTATCTAGAACTATAGCCCAGTCGGTATAGGTTACAACTACCAGTAATTTGCAATACGGCTGATTTTTTTTTATAAGTACATTAAAGTATGTAGATTAACATAAAAAAGTTTACCAATCTATCGATTTCCCAAAGTCGAAATAAAATCGATTATCATTTTTTTCCGATTATCCTTAATATTTCGAGCTGGAATGAAGATAGAGGAAAATAAAAAATACCACCGTGTAGGGGAGGTATGTTTAAACAAAAAAAGGTCATATGTATTTATTTCGTCCAAGCAATGGTTTGTCTGGAAAAAATTCGAAAATGCAGGTATGTATTTTGCAGCTTAGGAAATCACTAAAAGAGGACATCTTATTCATAAAAATATGAAGCGTTGGCTCATTCTAAATTGGCCGAATTTTAATATATCGAATTGAAACTTGACATAGGAGTTAAAATATATATTTTAAACATTTATGCTGAGTCTCAGCTTGTTATCTTGAAAATTACCCGATCTAGGAGTCGATTTCGATTATCGATTTTAGGAGTACCGGACTCACGAACTAATTTCAATCTATTCCAGTTTCGTAAATTTTTGGAATATCAACATGAAATTTGTTTTACAAGTTGAGTACACCAGTATAAATATTCTTAGTAA
>JAGFPH010001259.1:126100-140563 GCA_018207615.1 Philaenus spumarius
ATACGCAAGAAAATGCTCTAATACGTAAATTGGACGCAACTTTACTATTCGACTCAAGGCTAACCTATGGCAACAGAAATGCAAAAATAATAATAAAAATATAGGCCTACCTAAAAGGTTCTAACCTAACCTATTTAGTTACGTTTGGTGTTTGTTTACTTTAGATTGTCAATCAAAACTACTATAAATACACAAACCTTAACTTTTTTCTTTATAAATATAGTATTTATACACTTCACTGATGCCGGGAAAGCAATATTTAACCATCTTCAACACGTACAATATTAAAAACTTTCAAATCAAATGTTCCTTGATGGGAATTCACATTGTAAAGAGCCGACATGTTTTTCTCAGCGTTCTCCCAGCGTTGCCGGATTTGTCTTGTTCTTTTTTGTGTAGAAACAAACAGTTTAGCCAACTCAACTAGAAAGTTGTACATACGTTTTTAAAGTACAAACATACAGTGACTAAATACTATAGGTTAGAACCTTTTAGGTTGTGTTTTAAAATTTTAATTATAAAAAGTGATAATAGCCTAACGAAATATAATCATAGGCTACTGTTATCGGCCAGATTAAGTAAAAAATAAACATACTGTGACTAAATACTATATGTTAGAACCTTTTAGGTTTTTTTTAATTTTAAAATTATCCCCTATAATGTGATAATAACGAAATATAATTTTCATATTATTATCGGCGGGGGTTAAGTAAAAAGCAAACATAGGCCTACTGTGACTAAATAGTATAGGTTAGAACCTTTTAAGTAGGTTTTTTTCTTCTTTTAATTATATAATGTGATAATATCTTTTAATTATATAATGTGATAATATCTTTTAATTATATAACGTGATAATAACTATGTTTTACTAGTCCACAGGTCACCGATTTATACACACCCCATTCAGTAAAATAACCTGTTGTTCGATTTGGCAACGTTTGATGAAATTCCATTTTAATTAGTGTAGGCCTATGCAGTTATAGGCTACTGTAGTTTCTATTGTTCTTAAAGGTACGATGTTATTGTTTTCGTAATTAACATTTCGTTACATTATTTTCTTGCTTTGTGGACCCGTTCTTTTGGGGTTAATATTCTTTAGTTTATTTAATTCTTATGTGTTTGGTGTATGTGAAGTGATTTATTTTGTTATAATTACGTGAAATATTGCGGAAAAGTCGAAACTTAACCTATACAATTTCAACTTTTATTTCTTTCATAATTCCTGTAAATATTATTTCCCGGGAAAATTTTTGTTGTTTTTACAATCAGTTAGATGTGTTCTTTCATAGGCCTATTATTTAAAATTCCCTTAGAAATCGATTGACAAGTTAAAGTAAATTTTTACCGTATGTTTACCTATATTCAACATTTAACAGTAGAATGTAAAACAACTTGTCTGCAAAAATATTAGGCTAGAGTCGAATAGTAAAGTTTCGCCTGTAAATTATAATGTCCAATTCTGTTTCTAAACATCTTAAATAAATTAAAATAGAAAATATAATTTACAAAACTTAGGCTAATGTACCTAACGGTAGTCCTAATTAATTTTAGGAACAGAAAATAAACCACTTTAAACTTAAACTCATTTCACAACTTATTTAACACTTTCGCAACCACCATAATAAAATTTTTTCTCGTTTGCATAAACAAGCGTCGCATATATTCAACGACTGATTCTATCCACAGACTGATGACGCAAATGTGTGAAGCCCTGTCTAATTGAAATAGACTGACATTGCATATTTGTGGCAGTATTATTTTGTTATTTAATAGCTAATTTTGAAGTACTAGTCTATTTAAAAGACCCGATTTATTGGTTTCAGTACATAAGGTCTGCCGCTAGGTCTGAAACTTTGACGTTTAGTAAATGTCTATTTTGATCATAGCTGATTTTGAAGTCAACAGTGCCCTAGGCACTCCATGACGAAACGCCCACCCATCCATCCCACTCACAGTCAAATCGTCACATCAAAGCCTACATTCATTCCCGATGAATCATAACATAAGCAATTGCTCCGAGACAGGAATAGTAGCGGCTACTATTGTCTCTACTCTTCCACATATCCAAGCACAACCTTTATAAATCTCTTTCACTTTTATGTAAATAAATATATAATTTAGTGCGTACGGTGGTCGTATCTCGAAACGTTACTGTTTAGTACTTGCATATTTTTCTGTTTTATTTTACTAAAATGTTGGGCCCCTGGGAACATGCCCATTGTGCCCAATTAGTAAATCGGCCATGTCATTTTTATATGTTTTTAGGTCTACCTATACGAGGTCTGTCCAAAAAGTTCAGTGAATGGTCTAATACAGTAATCCCTCGCTATTCGCGTGAGATCGGTTCCGACAAATTGCCGCGAATAGCTAAAACTAAATCTTTATAGGAAAAGGGGGTTATGTTCTTGACATATAGAACATTTTAAAACATTATGTACTAATACCTATAATTTATTTATTTACATAAGATATAGGCAGGCGTTGTTATACGCTGTCCGGCTTTACGCGATTTCGCTTTTACGCGGTAAAAAAAGTCCTTGAAAGGTTTAGTATTTGAGCTAAGTTGTTTGAAGTGTTGACTATAGTTGATAATTTTATAGTTATTGGAGCATTGTTTGTCATTTCACTCTCTCCTCAATGTCAGTGCTCTCATAATGGTACCTTTACCCATCCCTATTTGCTTGTTCATTGTCTGGGTTTGTCTATTTTTAGAACTTAGTCATGTCACGGCATCAAACTATCGTTCGCTGTCAGTAGCGAAAATATTGGTTACGACTCGTGACTGTTACGAGTGATAAAACTTAGTAAAAACTTAATTTCTTTTAAAATATTTTACTGTAATTTTAATTAATTCTTTAAAATTAATTTGACTTGCTGTACACTAAATTGATGTCTCCAACTAAATCACAGTATGCCGTTGACCTTCATTGCACTAGTCCACTTGTATTCTTGCAGCTAGGTGTGTTGTGGGGAAATCTCATCTTGTATGTTTTGTTGAATTTGTGAGTGTTTCGCCGACATGGTATTTATACAATGTTATTAAATTCGTACAATAATAATTACAGTGCTACGTACACTAGGCCTATAACAATTTACGAATTTTGCATGTACTTTATTGCTATATATAGGCCTACAGTATTTTTTCTTTTTTATTTTAGCCACCGCGAATAATAAAATCCGCAAATGTCGAGGGATTACTTTATATCGGTATTCTTGAAACAGTGCGCTTGCGTTACAGGCATGAAAATGTCTGGACTTGCCATCTCTTGGGAATTGCGTGAGACTTCTATTGCAGTACTTTTACAGACATTGCAACAGAGTGTACCGAAAATGTGCGTCTAAAAACTATGGAGTAACGACACAACATTAAGTTCTGCTTCAAATTGGGTAAAACGCCGCCAGAAATCCATGAGATGTTGGTGCAAGTACAGGATGCTGTGAGTAGGAAATGTGTGTACGATTGGTTTGCACGTTTATGTGACAAAGAATCGGTTGCACCGCATTCGACATGACCACCTACAAGCAGGACCCCAGAAAACATTGAACGTTTGCGAGCGATGCTAACAAAAGATCAGCGATTGACTATTAATAGCAGAAGAAGTGAGTATTAGCAGACACAGTGGGGGCCATTGTCCATGAAGAATTGGGCAAAAGCAAGATTTGTTCAAACAGATGATCAAAAAGCAAGGGTAATAGTATACAAAGTCTGGGTCAACTTCAAATTGTATGATATTTTAGTTAGACAATATATTGAACAAGAATTAAAGAAAAAAGTAAATGTCGGAATTTACATTAAAAGTTGTCTGGATCACTTTCTGTATCAGAATACTGTGGAGCTGAAGTGTCCAATTCCTCGGGTTTTTTTTACCGTCGTAAACCTCGCCGATATTAATTGATTAATAGGCCTATATGTTTAGAAATTGGAAACATACTGTAAAAACTATAAGTTAGAACTTCAGGCAATTTTTTTTTTAGTTCTCGCTTACATATTGAACAAGAACTACGAAAACACACAGAAACTAATAACTATCATATTATATTACTACAAACTTCAAAAAAAAAAACAACAAATAAACGGATTCACTGTAGAACAAGAATCCATTAGTGCCATTAGTATAAGACCGATTGAACAACATTCAAAGCTGGACTTTGAACTTTCTTATCGCTCGGTAAGCTTATCTACAAGGTTTCCGATGTTTAGTTATTTGTCAGTCTTTAGACAATAGTCATTTCATTATTGGACAATGCACCACCGTATACCAGCATCATTGTTCGCCAATTTTTGACTCATCTTGGTGTGACAGTTTTCCAACACCTACCGTACTTTCTAGATCTGGTGCCTGCTGATTTTTTTTTGTTCCCACGTCTTAAGAGTGCCTTAGACGTCACGGTTTGCGGACGTCAAAAAGATTTAGAACCAAATGACGGCAATTCTGAAAACGATTGTACATGAAGACTTCTCCAACAGTTTTGAGGCGCTATACGAACGTTGTTAGAAGTGTGTTGTCCGGAGGAGAGTATTTTGAAGGCCAATAAAAGTATTTCTAATGTAATTCTGTTTTTATCATACCATTCACCTAACTTTTTAGACAGACCTCGTACATTTTTAATTTTGTTGAATTTGTTCAATTTGGAGGTTTTCTATTGAAAAAATAGACTCTTTTGTGTGAAACTCCTATTATCTATATATGTTCCTATTTTTTATTTTTTTAACAAGCGTATGCGTTTTCTATATTTTTAAATGTGGCTAAATTTGTTCAATTTTTTTTTTTTTTTGACTAGCCTACTGGGAATGGATTGACCCAAAGTTGCACAAATATTTTCCCAATTGAATATGGTATCTTTGCAAGATATTTATTCAATAAAACACTTTTGATAATTTGGTTTTATTCTCTTTTTTTAGAGAGTTTATAGAATCTGATTTGATTGACTTTGCAAATACGAATCCAGGGACTGTTGTATATGTTAAGCCAAGAAGATTTCGCAAACCTTGCCTTTGTGCTGAATATTGTAAGTAAAATATTTAATTTGTTTATATTTATTTGTTAAGTTTTGTTTACTCCAATTGTTAATTGTGGTAGTCTCTATGTAGAAAAACATGTACAATTTATCAAGAAATAGACTAGGTCTATTTAAAATTTGACTGAATTTTAAGATTTGAAATAGTTATCTCTAACATTAATTATTTTTAGTTGAAGGTTTATAAAGTAGTTTATTTCTTAACTTCTTTGTCCAAATATTATTTCTCGTTTAATAGTTTGAATTGCCATTGTTTTGTTTTTTATGTTAAGTTTAGGAGTACTGTATTGCATGCTCCATACTATTCCTGATAATGATTTTTACCTATAAAATATACTTTAAAAAATTAATCTGACTCGGCTTAATTGTTATAAAGTATGTTAGAACTCAATTTTTAGTGGGTGTAACAACTTGATATCACGCAATCACTTATATCACTTTTTTTTTATCTCGACCGCACATGATGAACAAGTTTTTCAAGAAATTAAAAAACATTCCTACATACCAATGTACTAGACCACCCAAAACCGAGCTTACCATATTACCTACAGACCGATAGTTCTGAGTTCGCAATAGGAAGCCATCTATATCAAGTAAATGAAGATAATAACAAGAAAGCTATACTTTTCATCTCTAAAGAAATGTGAGTTTAAGATACACAAAAACAGAAAAAGAATTGTTAGCGGTAGTTTATTGTTTGCAAAAAGTGAGACACTATGTACTTTATTCAAAATTAACAATCATCACGGACCACAAAGCGCTTACTTCCCTAAAAACCTGCTGATTACTAAACGCAAGACTCACCCGAAGGATATTAGCTTTACAAGATTATCAATTTGACATCATACACTGTAAAGGAGTAGACAATACTCTAGCCGACCTTCACAGTAGAAGAAAACCAGATAAGGATACAAACCAATACACTAAACATTCAGACATCATTTTAGTACATTTGGAACGGCACAACGATTTAAAATTAACAAACCTTAGAAATTTAGCTACATTACAAAGAGGTGACATTAACATCAGGGAAAATTACGATTGGACAGTGAATTTAACTCATGAAGAAACACAAAACGAACAAATACTATTTAGAATGCATGAAAATATTCTATATCAGAAACACAACACTTGGTTAATTAATAGTAGTACCCAGAAAGATCATAGAAGACCTAATTTGGGAATGTCATCATTACTATCTACACTGTGGTGTGAAAAAATGTTTCAACATCCTTCAAGAGGACTTTATATTTTACAACCATCCACTATATGGAGAGACGAGCGGAGTGAAATGTAATGGAAGAGGAGATTTGGTTGCGGTAGATATAATAGGATTTTACCCAAAAGTCAAGGAGGAGTACAATTTATTATTATTATCATCTTAGATACCTTCACAAAATTGGTCAAACTTAATAACCTCAAGCGAGCAACCTCCCAAGCTGTTGCTAACAGAATGTTCAACCAATGCATACCCATTTTCGGAAAACCTATTCAAATTTTTACAGACCATGGATCCTAATTTAAAAGCAAACTTTCGATCAACAAACTAGAAGAAATCAAAGTTAAACACACATGCACTTAACCCAGTACATCATCCCCTTTCCATATGGCAGAACGTCCCATTAGGGAAATCAAAAGATGACCTCGTACATGCTATGCACAAAACCACAAAAATTGGTCTCTATATATCGACACTATAAACACCTTCTTGAATGAAATACATTTTGAAACTACTGGTTTCACTCCCAATGAGCTGCAGCTGAACCATAAAGACCAAAGATTCTGGGAAGATGTGATACAAAACCCTTTCAAAAATGAAATTTCATTACATCAGAAATTAGAACTCACTAAAAGTAGGATTGAGAATGCTCAGATGAGAAGAACCAAAAAGTACAAGTCAACTCAAAGATAACAATATTTAAAGAGACCTGGTGTTAGTCAAGTCTTTTCCACAATCTAGCTAAAGATACGGAGACATGGCTAAACTATTTATTGTGTATGTAGGACCACTGCGAGTACGAGAAAATAGGAAAGTCAATATACACTCTTATTGACAAAAAACATAAAACATATTGAGACGGTCTAAGCTAGCTAAGCTCGCTCAAGTAAAAATCAGATGAGAAATAAACAATATTGAAATGTACTAAGTTATTAAGTCAGGCCTAATCCAATTTCAACCGGCCTATAATCTAAAGTCCAGGAAGGCTTGTTCTAGCTATGCCATACAGTTCAATGCAAGTTATTACAAAACAATGGAAAAATATATTGAAATTACAAGTTGATATTTTTAGATAAATGAATAAAGGAAGGAAAATGGAACAATTTATGTTAACAAAGGTTTTTGATAAAATGTATAATAAAAAAGTTATGAAAATAAGAATTAACTTAAAAGTCAAATGTGGCAAATTTACAAATTATAAAAAAAGTTGTGAGTAAATAAAAATTGACTTAAAAAAGCAAATGTGGCAAATTTAGAAATTATTTTAAAAAATAAGAAAAAAATAATAGCTAAATAAAGTCAACATTAAAATTTTATTTAAAAAATGTTAAATTAAAAATCCTTTCAGTAAAACAATTAACAAAAAGTACAATTAACTGGACGAATACAACGAGAGAGAGGGAGAAGCGATAAAGAAAGAACCGGGATGTTTGATTTGAAGAAGTTGGCATGAGTTTTTACATAGTGAGCGTCGAGAACAATATTGAATGCTAACTATTGAGTTAAATGGTTATTAGTATAAAAAAGGTGTTAAACTCAATGATACAAACCAGATTTTTTTTTAAAATAATATCAAAGCTCAAACCATAATTAACTTTTGAACTCTATCTATAAATGTATAACTTAAAATCATTGAATGCGTTTCAATAAAAGTTTGCTCGTGTCGCTCGAGTGCCAGACCTCGAGAGTAATTTAAATAAAAATCAATTGAATTTCAAATAAATTAATAGATATGTCTAGCCTATTATATGTAATAAAGCTAAAAAAAATGTTATTAAATATGAACCTTGTTGAACTATAATTTTGCAGTTATTATTTTGATTATATTATTTCACGTTATACAGTATTCGTCGTATTTATTCAATGCTCTTATGTAGTTGACATTAGAAATTCCTTTTCTTATTTGTATTCTAATTTTCAGTCTTTTTCCTCCCCTGGTACGAATTTATATGTAGAACTTCTGTTAAATTTCCTTTGTTTGTTGATGGTCTCGGGAACTTTGCGGGGACGCGCGTCATCAACGTAGATGATGTGTGTTTGGGTTTATCGTAATGTTCTTAGATTTGTAAGTTAAAGTTATCACTTTCAATGCTACGGCATATTAAGGGTCTTCTTACAAATGACTAGCAAGGTGGCGCCCAATTTAAACAATCGTAAGTTGCTTTGTAGTGACCATTTTCCTAGACTACTGGACCTGGACTCGTAGAAGGGTTCCTACCAACTACTCAGGTAAAACAAATTAATTGGTCTCTTTTCCAATGTAAAGTGAATGGGACAGGTGCAGTTAAAACCAGACCCAGTCACAGGGAAGAACACAGCGCTCAGCACTGACGTGTTAAAAGTATAAGATGTATTCAATAGCATATATGGAATTTTGGAAGCCATAAAGTGACTTCTAAGACTGGTAGAATGTATTAACCCTAGAACTGGCATGGTTAAAGCTAAAATTGGCCAGCCCGTTTTTAGCGTTTTGCAAGCATATTTTTAAAAATTCGCTAAAAATAGTAAATGAACCCCAATCCAAAAGTGTTCAATATCTTTTTTGTAGAAGAAACTTCAAAGAATTCAAATATGCCACTAAAAATTAGTTTATTTTGAAATAGTAAAAGTTATTAGTTCAAGAAACAAAAAATGTTCAGTAACGAAAGGAAAAAGTTCAACTTTAGGCCTACATAACAAGTAGTAAACATTTTTTGTATTTTTTTCGTAAGCGTAAAAAAGTTTCGTAATTTAGTTCTTAATAGAACTGTATAAAAACATTTATCAATTTAAAATTTTGTATTTTGAAAAAAAAAACAGTTTTTATGTTCCAAGTACAACAACTTGTACTGGTAACAAACCTAGCCCTAGATTGTAACGTCATTTACTAATAAATGCTTTGCCAAAAAATGAAATATTATAACAAAGTGTAGAGGATAAATAAAAGAAAAGAATGGTATACGTGTCTTTCCTTAGTTCACAAAAGTGTTTGAGTTATATTTATTTGAATAACAAAATGACATCAATCTAATGACGTTTTGCCGTCGATAAAGGACGGACAATAAGGGTGCGTTGAATAACGTGGGAACAAGACGGAGCGGATGGTCACACCAGACCGCTCTAATTATGTACTTTTCACTGCTGTCTAGACAAATAAAAAACTGGTTATTTCTAGTTTACTTCCCACCGTTAGAAAGATCAAACTGTTCTCTACAAAATGGTGTAAAGAAATCTGTAAAAACATAAGGCAGTGCCTTCTTAATATCGATTGACAAATGGGCTGTTTCATTGGTTGAGAAACGTCCAATCGCAAGGGTTTACAGTAATTCTTGAATAAAATAGTAATTTTACAGTGACATCTGATTGGAAGACACCAACAGAAAGATAAAATCATGACGAATCCAATGGTATCGTTATAATTGCCAAAGAAATATTAGTGTAGACGGTCTTAAACGTTGAAGAAGTGGGAAATAACAGTACAATTGTATGCAAATTTCTCGTGCGGAAAGAGCTGTAGACCGATATGCAAATTTTAAAACGATGATTACGTATGTAAATATACGTTTTACAAAAAAGTTGTAAATACAAAAATTAAAGTTTAATTCATTTCCTTTCCAATGGTGCCAGTTTTATTACGATTGGATGATTCTAAGTGGGTTAAATTATCGATTATGCAAATTTTCGAAATTGTTGCGTTCTGCGCATGACCTTCTGCCAGTTCCAGGGTTAAGATTTGGAAGTACTCTGTATTTTAGATTGAAGAGTTTTGCGTTTAACATTTTTTACATCCCAAACATTTTTTTAACCTCAGGATGATTAGATATTGTTTTCTATATTTAAGTCTTTTGTGTAGGTTCAAATGTAAAATAATTGTCAGAAGCAATAAAAATCATTATCATATCATTACATGTAGAGTAGAACTGCGTAATTGCTTTAATGAAAGCTGTTATTTATAACCCTTTGATTAAAAATTGAAAAAAATTATTTTAGAAGTCAATGTTATTTTTGTTTTAGAAGTCGATGTTATTTTTGTTTTAGTAAATGGAGAATCTGAATACGTTGGTGTTAACAAGATGTCACGTGAAGAAATAGCCAAATGGTTGAATTGGCTACGAACACGATCCGGAATACCGGAAATGCGTTACCTCAAGATGTGGCACACAGACAATCCTAGCATTCAAGGGGTTTGGAGTCCATTTACACACCGAGACCCTGCTTTAAATGTTGCTACTTTTCCTCTGGTAAGGATTATATTTATTGTATTCAAGTAAGTATTAATTTGAACGGATCAAGTAAGTTTGCAATTTCAGTAACGTAACTTGATCACTAAACTTCTTGACCAGGCAATGATAACTACTAAGGGTATTCACATTTAAAGACAAATAAAATAAAACTTCTTGATATTTAAATTAGTTGTGTTCTATGTTTCAATTGTTTAATGTTTATTTTTACTGCCTATTTGTTAAACAAAATTCTTTTGTTTTGTGAGGCATGGTAGATTTCCAAGATCCCATTTATTCCCAAGCTAAACTCTTTAAGATTTACAACCATTTTGAACGTACTCAATTTTGTGTCTACTATGAGAGTAATGAACTTTTATGAGTTATGAATTAGCTTGTCCTTCAACCCTTATTTTTTCCATCCCTAGAGCTAATGATTGCTGTGTCAAAAAACCTTTCAAATAAAGTTTTTGTTACTACTCTTAGGAAATATAACTTCAAACAGATGCAATATTTTTCATATTACAGTAGTGATTTTTCATAAGACCTTCCCCATTTCTACCCTTTCTGAGTTTATGGGACTAATTTTGCCTATTAATAAAATCGTGCAAGATTATCCATCTCTATATTTTATGTATCATTCTGAAAGTAATTTGTGCTAAATTGCAGCCAGTTCATGTCCATGAAAGTAAGATAGTTATGTATATGTAAACTTTTGTGTTGACAATGGTTTTGGAGTCTAGGTATCATGGAACTAGTAATTAGGTACGTTTTTCCTAGAATGATACATTAACTACTTGATTGTTCCTAGTGCTTCTTTGACATATGCAAACAAGACAATCATATCAAGATGAATGTGGGCTGTAGTGTTGTTTCACAAAACATTTCCTCTTTTATTTCCTCGTCAAAATCTCTGTGTGAGGCCTGGTGTTGTCATGGAGAAGGACGATATCTCTGATACTCCTTCTTTTGTTTCTGTAGGCGTTTTCACTGACTTTTACCTGCTTTCAGTATTAACTGTACGTCAATCGTTGAAAAAATCAATGTGTAATATTCTCCTTCAGTATAAAAAAAATAGTTGCAAGGACTTTTGTCTCGCTGAGAGATGGGCACGAGGCAGACTTTGTCACTTCCTTATCCACAATTTTTGATTCTGGAGTGTAATAATGGATCTCATCGAATGTGACTATGTGCCTAAAAAAGTCAAAATCTTTCCAGAAGTCTTTCACAGATTTTAATCTAAATTCTTTTTCATTTCTATATGTAACCCCAGAACCCATAGGACACACACTTTTCTGAACCCAATATGCTCTATGATGTTGGCCATGAGCACTCCTATGGCTGATACCCACCTTATGAATCAATTTCATCAAAAATAACTGACAGCCACCTTTAAGAAAGTCACAAACTAAATGGATGTCGACATCTGTCAGACTTTGAAAGGATTACTAGGCCGTTTATTTAATTCACCCCGCCCCTATATTCACTTTTAAAGGGCGGGTTATGTTGGAGGCCTTGATATCGACCGACACGCTGGGTTTAATGCTAGGTTAAGCACTTGGAACAACCACTAACACAGGTAGCCAGCTTTGACATACACCTAAATTACTCAAGAATAATTATTGAATACTATAGCACTAGACACAAATACCTAATTACCTTACTAGGGCATTCCCAGCCCAATTAGGCTATTAGCCCCAAACCTAGTTTAATCACATCCCGGGACTATTAGATGTCTAATCGGCCCCTGCGAAAGCGGTAGCCACGCACTAATTACTTAGCCGGACATCACACAATTACACGACAAGGTTAACAATTAATACTTAAACGATTGTCCTTAGCTCTCCAGGATGGTATGCAATGGCTCGAGGTCGGTGATAAGATGGGATACCCCGCGAGAAGAGCTAACCGATTTGGCGGACCAGTAGTTCATAGCCTACTTGATCGTTGGTGACATAGATTAGTTGTGACCGGCACAGGTTCTCTCATACGATCCTAATCCGTATCCTGAGCGCGTCACAACTTCCCTCTGGTATCAGTCATGACTTTCATTTTCCTCACTTTCTAGGTTACGCTTTAAACTTGCTGGCCCAATCGAACACTTAGATTTAAGACTTAGCGCCCCAAACTGTGCCTTCAACTAAGTCAAAATTTCGGATGGTTTTGACACCTTTCTTCGTTAAAAACTTTAATAACCATTGCTGAACTGGCAATGTGGGACGTTTACTCAGGGCCTGGGAAACTGCCCACCATGTGGACAGACTGCCAGCCTGCTCTGGATCGTCTGACATGATGAGGAGCAAAAATCCGGTTCATATTGGACTCGCACTCGTAACATACATTCAAATACAATACACAGCAATAAGAAGTACCCAAATTGCAGTTTTTTTAAATCCAAATTTGTATTAAGTTTTCAAGTAAAATATTAATAATTGTAAAAAAGCTATTAATACAAGCTGCTAAATACTTTTTTCTATATATTTCCATTGCTAACACTTAACAGATTTTGTATTGATGTTTTCACCGGCATAAAACATAAAATAAATCGAAAAAGCCTAATAGATTTTCCATATTATACATCTTTTTAACTTTCTTGGTCACAGTCCAGCATAATTTTTATGATGAAACCAAGACCATGTATGCAGCAGACTTTTCTTAATAAAGTAAAGGATATACCGAAATCGAATAAGTTTTAGAGTGAAAACACTACATTCAAACAACCTGTATTTGAGATAAGGAATTCAAAATTATAATGTCATAGGCATCAAATTATAATCAAAAGATATGTTCTGTTTTCTTTCTATGTCTAAAACTGAACTGGTTTTTCCAGGAAAATTTTTCAGGTCCTGGCAATCAGCCTCCCACAGCAACTGACATTCTAGTCGAGATGTTCAAAAAGCAAAAATTAGAAGAGGAACAAAAGCAGACTTCAACAGAAAACCAAGAAACCAAATAAAAATCCTGTTATATAGTGTTTAGTAATACAAATTAGTGTACATTTTTAAGATTAATAAATTAAAATATTGAAAATTGATTTATCTAATTAACAGTTGTTATTGCAAAGAACCCTCTCTCAAGTCCTTTTACTATGATGCACATTTCTATGATTTGTGATTGTAACTGCCACGGGTTTGACCTTGAAAAAGCCAGTCAGAGCAGCTGATGGTATTTTTATAAATTAAAACCCAGGTTTACTAGTTGTTAGCTGATATCTTCAGATTAAAGTGCCCAAAAAGAAAATTTATTTGTAAGTTAACTGATTAGGCAGTTCAAACAGCTTTTGGCAGGGCATTTCTTTGCAGTACAAATGGTTCAGGCTATGATTTATCAACACTATGCCATTAATCTACGCACTGCTTTCATACACTATACTGTATACCTCTAATTTTGTACCTGTATCTACATTTGGAGCATCTACAAACAACTTGCAGATTATAGTAAGCCTTTTACTATATGGCAGATTTAAGTAACAAGATGGTCTTTAAGTTTCAAGCTAAAAGAGACATAATGTTAAAGCATCTACTTTCAGCATTAACTCGAGCCGATTTTGCTTACCTAGTATGCAAGGTATGTAAAGTGACGGAGTCCTTTTATAATATGGTAAATGACAATATCAAGAGAGGTGCCATCTTCAAAATAAGTAAGGAGAGATGAGATTGGGCATCATAATTAGAAATTTGCTGATAGAGTGTACAAGACATGGATTTCCGGATTTCAAGACAAGTGTATAAAATCCGGATTTCAAACTGAAAATTAGTAGCAGTAAATTTATAGTTTACAGATCTGACAAGTTTAAATAATAAACTGTAACTAATAAAGTTGACCCATTTTAGAGAAAGACGGTAAATAAGTTGTTTGTTAAAAGTAAAATATTTTTAAACAATTTTTAGGACCTTCCAAAGTTTTTTTAAGGAGTCTGGTGTCTATAATACAGATCCTATAGTAGGCAGGCAAAGATTGTAAGTTGTACAAAAAAGAATAAAACACTTAAGACCAATTGCTTTTGTGGACAGTTCAGAAAATATA
>JAGFPH010001259.1:140663-175847 GCA_018207615.1 Philaenus spumarius
ATTACGGGGCGGGGCGAGTTATATAAAGGGCCCAGTATGCGTTACAGAGTTAAAAGCAATAATGTGCTTTATGAAAGAGATGAATAATAATTTAAACAGTAAGATTGAAAATTTAAGTGCTAAGTCAGAAGAGTTAAGTCTCAAAATGGAAGATAATAAAGTAGAGATTAACAGTAAGATTGAAAATTTAAGTATAGAGAATAAAGTAAATAATGACAATTTAAATGAAAATCTAAATAGCAAGATTGAGAATCTAAGTGTAAAATTAAACTCTAAATTAGACAATCTCCAAATAGAGATGAAAGATTTAAAAACAGAAAATGATTTAAGATTCAATGAAATTTCTAAAAGCCTAGATGTAAAAATAGAGTCAATAGATAATAAAGTAAATGACATTTCCAAATCTCTTGAAGATAAATTGATAGAAGTAAACAAGGGCGTGACTAGTAAAATAAACATAGTAGAGAATAAATGTTTTGAAATTGAAAGCAAAGTTGATGGTGATTTAATTAAAATAGAACAGAAAATGAATGATAAATTTACATTGGTGGATACAGAAGTTGAACAGGTGAAACAAAAAACAAAAGATTTGGAAATAGATTTTACTGATAAAATTAATTCTAAATTTAGGAGTGTAAATAATAATTTAGAAGAATTTAAGAATGATATGGAAAGTAGGCTGGATAATAATTCTGTAGTTATGATTGGGGATGTAAAAAATGAAACTATAGTGCCAGATTTTTACCATGAAAAAAGAGAAGAGAATAAACATGTGACCAGTAGAATAGACGTTGTAAAAGTAAAAGATAGTGTGACCAGTTGGCCAAAAGTAAATTCAGTAGAGAACAAATGTTTTGAAAATGTTAAAGTTTATGACAGTTTTGATAAGCCTATTATAACAGTGTGTGAGAGTGAAATAGTAAATGTAAATGAAGTAGTTGTTGAAAAATTATGCGACGATTATGTTTCAGGAAATAATATTGTAGAGAGTAGGCCTAATGTTGTAGAATTTGGAATTGTTAAAAAGGTTAATGGAGATATTTATAAAGAGGTTATTGTGGAAATAAGTAAGGATAAAGAAGTTGATACTAGAATGAATGTTAAATTAAAAATGAATAGGCTTATCAATGATTTAAGAACTAAAAGATTAAAATTGAGAATAACTAAAAGGGATCATTTAAAGAATCATTTAAAAGTAATAAGAAGGTATATACTGGAAAGAAATAAAAAACAAAAACTGAACACAATTCTAGAAATTTCATAAATAATAATAACAAAGAAAAAGTAACAAAGTTAATAAAGCATAGGCTAGGCCTACTTATTTTAAAGAGGCCTATGAGAAAAAGAAAAAAGCTACCTACCTGATTGGTGTTCGATCTCTCTTGTACATAGTTTTTTGTTCATTTGTTTTAAGTAATTTATAGAAAATATAAAATTGAAATGTATAATAACTTGCAGTGCGAATGGGGCGAGCATGAAAATTTCAACAGGGAGTGGCAAACTAAAGATTTTAGATTTGTTTTCACTGATTTTAAATTCATTTTAATGAAATGTTGTGGGGGGTTGTACATTGGATACAGACAATGTATAGCAATGCTATGACCTTCAACGACATGTTTGGGAGTTTAATGGGGGTTGATTAAGGAATGGATGATGGGAGGTATGTATGATGGAAATGAAACACAGTAAATATTTAAAAAAAAAAATTTCAATTTTATATTTACATTGATGTTTGTAAATAGTTAAGAAACTTGATTTTTTATGTATATATACACAGACGTATATTTTTCTCTTTCCATTTCTTGTCTGGTTGCTGCATTCTCATGGAATGATCCATGTACGTTGTCTGAGAGGGGGGTCATTGCCATTTTGAAGGTCTTATTCACAATTTGATAAGTAGGTGTGATAAACTGGTATGAATGGATGTAAATGTAAATTTTAAATATTGTGAAGAATTTGATTTGTGATGTGAATGATTGATTAAAATGTGTTAACTAAGAATGATTGAGTGTAGAGTTGCCACAAGTTAAAGATAAGTGAATTTTAGTTGTTGCCATAGTGATTAATAATGTGTAAAATTTGATTAATGAGTGAATTTTGATTTGCAATTGATGTATAATTTTAATTTGAAGGAAAATATTGAGCCTGATAATGTGTTGAGTGATGAACAGTGAGAACTCTGGTACTTGAATGATTTCAATGATGTATAATTTTGATTGATAATCTTGATAATGAATAATAATGTGTAATTTTGATTTTTTCAGTGAAATTTGATTGTATTATTTGATTGTGAAACTTGATTTTGATATGTAATTAATTCTTGAATATTGTTTTATTGTGACATTTAATTTCAATGTTTGATTGTTTTGAATTGACAGTCATGAGTTTTTTGAATTTTTTGATCCTTTGAATTTTTTGGTTTTTTTTTGTTTGTGGCAACTAATAATTAAGTTAAATATAAACATTAGCAAACAAAATCTTTTAAAGTAAGAACAATGATTTGGATTTTTAGATAATAAAGGTAAATAAATATAACTTGTAATTTTTGAAATTTTTAGTAATGTAAAGACCAGATTTCTTTGAAATTTTAAATTTTCTTTTTAATTCTTATTTATTTTTTTTTTCTCTGTTACATGGACTGTGGTGTTTTTGGTGTTCATGAAAGCAAATTCCATGAATTTCTTTCGTGAACAGGGGTATCTGTAACACTGACAGCCATGTAACAGAAATATTATACGATGATAATAAATCAGCAATTTCCCATAATGTCTAAAGCATAGAGGTTTGGTCTAAATAAAATAAATGACGCAATATATATAATAGTAAATGTTTATAATTCTTGTATACATATAAATTCTTTTGTGATGCAAAACAATTAAAGTAAAATCATTTAAATAAAAGTAAACAAAGTAAAAAGCAGACTGTTGAGTAGATAAAGTAAAAGCAGACTTAAAATATATTAATGAATAAACGTATGTAACGTGTGAACTATATAAGAAATTATTTTAACGAGTAGTGCGGTTGAAGCGAACGGTGAAAAGAAACAATTAAATAATTGCACAATGGACAGTTTTAAAGAACTATTGAAATTAAAAAATAAGCACATATGAAAAAATTAAAGTATGTATCAGCGAATATAACAAGGGCACAACATAACATCGGTACACAAATGTCTGAACGCAGTACAAACAACAAGCGTTAAAACAAGACTGATAGAGAAGGCCTTGTACTTCTTGCCTACGTGACTAACTGCAGAGAAAAGAACGTATCAGAACGAAAAACATGGCGGATGGACTGTGTGCATAGTAGGTGTGAAATTCGTCAAGAAATGTGCTTTTTTCAGTAATATAAGAACAAATCTTGTTGCAAAGTGAGGTAGAGGTGCTTCTACGTTCATGGAAATGTAGAAAATAAAATCGATGCAGTGAATTTTGAGATAAGTGAAGTAATAGAAGGTCGCCATGTGCTTTGACAAAACGCGCGTTATGATTCGAGATATTTTGTGTTAATTGTGTGAACAACAAAAAATCCTAGGTAAAAAACAGTGCAACGAATAACGCAGTAAGTAATAATGGCCATAGGACATACATTTTTCAGTCTGCAGATATAAAATTTTTAATTGTTCTAAGAAGTAACTTCCTTTGATTTTTATTGCGTCATACTTTAAACTAGGGTTGAGAACACTTTGTATAGATTGTATATAATTGATTTGTTTGTTTGTTTCTTGTAATGTTGATATATTTTGTTGTAAATAATCATTTTTTCTTAAAGATGTTTGAGTAAACAAATAGTTGTTCCGCTACAATGTCTTAGACTCCTTTATTTAGCCACGTACATCCACAAGCCATTACTTTGCAGCAAAGTATTCACCCCTGAGAAAATTGAATTAACATAGTAAATCATTGATAGTAATTGGTAATTATAGATGGATAAATGCATAAGTATTAATGGAGCATAAATAGAGTTATATGTGGATTATTATTATTATGATTATTATTTTTTTTTTTATTATTTGAGTTAAACGAAGGTGGTATCAAGGTTTTTATAAGTAAGGTGAATTAAAGTAAGGTGGAGCATAAGGTGTAATACTACGTTGGAGTTAGGGGAGATATATGATATATGGTGATTTTTAGTAAATGGAGGTAAAGTGGTAAGAGGTGTTTCTTGGTGATTAAAGGTATTGTGAACGACGATTTTTTGTGTATTAAGGTAAATAAGTAAATGAGGTGAAGGAGAGGTGATAGTTATTAGAAAATAATCCACATATAACATTTTTTTTTATTATTTTTGAGTATTTTTTTTTTTATTTTTTTGAAACTTTTAACGAACCCCATTTTTTTTAACAGTTTTTACATATTAAATATTTTTATTCTTGCAACGCTTATCGTTACATAATCTAAATTCTTTTTCATTTCTATATGTAACCCCAGAACCCATAGGACACACACTTTTCTAAACCCAATATGCTCTATGATGTTGGCCATGAGTACTCCTATGACTGATACCCACCTTCTGAATCAATTTCATCAAAAATAACTGACAGCCACCTTTAAGAAAGTCACAAACTAAATGGATGTCAACATCTGTCAGACTTTGAAAGGATTACTAGGCCGTTTATTTAATTCACCCCGCCCCTATATTCACTAAAGGGCGGGTTACGTTGGAGGCCTTGATATCGACCGACAGACACCTTGTTTAATGCTAGGTTAAGCACTTGGAACAACCACTAACACAGGTAGCCAGCTTTGACATACACCTAAATTACTCAAGAATAATTATTGAATACTATAGCACTAGACACAAATACCTAATTACCTTACTAGGGCATTCCCAGCCCAATTAGGCTATTAGCCCCAAACCTAGTTTAATCACATCCCGGGACTATTAGATGTCTAATCGGCCCCCGCGAAAGCGGTAGCCACGCACTAATTACTTAGCCGGACATCACACAATTACACAACAAGGTTAACAATTAATACTTAAACGATTGTCCTTAGCTCTCCAGGATGGTATGCAATGGCTCGAGGTCGGTAATAAGATGGGATACCCCGCGAGAAGCGCTAACCGATTTGGCGGACCAGTAGTTCACCAGTAGTTCCCTCTGGTATCAGTCATGACTTTCATTTTCCTCACTTTCTAGGTCACGCTTTAAACTTGCTGGCCCAATCGAACACTTAGATTTAAGACTTAGCGCCCCAAACTGAGGAGGTAACTTTCAAAAGGCGTTTTGTCACAAAAAATTTTTTTTTTAGATATTGGTATCACTGGTTTCCTTTTACAAAGTCCTACAACATGTGACCAATATTTTGCATCAAAACAACCTTTGTCCCATTTAAAAACAGTAAACAAAATCTGGGTTTGGAGCAAAAAGCATTTTGTCCATGGTCTGTTTTCAGTTCAAACGGCGTTTTGTCCATTCAGCCAATAGGAGCGTTGCATTATGTAAACAAAACCCAGGTTGCTAGATTACAGCAGAAGCACTGTTGTTTTGTGAGTTAGTTGAGGTTATTAGTGAAGTGTTCACTGTATTGCAAGGTAATATTGAGTGTTAATCTAAAACAAGTTTTTAATTAATTATAATGGAAGAAGTTGATGGTAGTGTAAGTGTTGGAGAGGTGACTGTTGGTAGTAGAAAGAGGAAGAAATAAGGGACAGCACGTGAAAAATGTTGAGGTATTCTAAACCTAAAAGGGCATTAGTTTTTAACCCTTGCACCCACAACACCAAAAGGTTTTCATGCGTTAAATATAAACCAAAACATATGAAAAACTTTAAAGAGCATTTCTACCAAAAACCTAACAAAACAAGGCAAGATGTAATCATAAGTAATTTAGTTACTACTAGGCCTGTGAAACGGCGTAGGCCTAGGCCTGTTGTTTTGAGTAAAAAAGGTAAGCCAGGTGGCGAGCACTCTTTCAATGTAACCTACTATTTACCTGCGGAAAACAATTTGAAAATTCCGGTTTGCAAAAAGCTATTTTTAAATGTAACAGGAATTGGCACAAAAAGATTGAATAACATTATCCATAAAGTAAATTGTGGCCAGGCTATAGAAGAGAGGAGGGGAGGGGACAGGAAAAGTATTCTTAGTCAAGCAAAAAAAACAAAATGTAAGGCAATTCATTAGCAAACTACGGGGAACAGAATCCCATTACAACAGGGCAAAGTCGAAGAGGGTGTATCTAAGCTCTGAACTTAGTATAAGAAAACTGCATGGTCTGTATAATCATGAAGCTAATGAAGAATTAAAGCTAAAAAGCAGTATGTTTCGTAAAATATTTGTTGAAGAATTTAATATCGGCTTCAAATCACCCGCTTCCGACACATGCAGCACATGCTGCTTATTGAAGGAAAAAATAAAAAACGCTGCTCCTGGTTCCCATCAAAAAATGCAGTTGATGGTCGAAAAAAGAGTGCATTCTCAGAGGGCAAAAGCTTTTTACAGCCATATGAAGGAAGATGTGCCGAATTCCATAAGTTATTGTTTCGACTTACAACAAATCCAGCCGCTCCCTAAGTGTCCGATTCAAGAGGCATACTACGCCAGACAAATAAATTTCTACAACTTGTGTATTACGGATTTGGCGACAAAGAACCCGATATTTTATACATGGACAGAGGAACAGGCCGGAAAAGGTAGTTTGGAGGTATTCTCAGCACTTTTTTCACATCTGAAAAATGCAGATTTTCAAGGTAGGCCTAACCTTCGTTTGTTTTGTGATGGGTGTGTTTCACAGAATAAAAACAATATTGTTTTAAGGACTCTAGTTCACTTTCTCCAAACTTCAGACACCACTATAAATAAAATAATTTTAATTTTTCCTGTCCGTGGGCATAGTTTTTTGCCCGCTGATAGAGTGTTTGGCAGAGCGGAGAAAATTTTAAGGAAAAATGCTGTGATTTTGAGCAAGGAAGAATATTATTCATGTTACAACAGCATTGGACAAATCAAGAAAATAGGCGAAGATTGGGACTTGTTGGACACAAAATCTCTCAGTAAGTACTACAGAGATTTGGCTAATATCAGTGATGTGAAGCGTATTGTAATAAAAGTGAAAGAACATGGTGATGAACTTGAAGTTATAAAGAAGGCTACCCTAAACAAGGATACGGTTAACACTACTTGCCAGCCTACCAAGAAGAAAACTGTTAAACCTACTCGCCAGTCTACAAGGAAAAATACCGTTAAACCTACTAACCAAAGAAGCAACACAGGTGACAAATTTGTTATTGTTAAGGGTTTAATGAACTACAGGTTTGACTCTGAAAATGAAAAGTTTATTTCATTGAGGAAGAAAGGTAATATCAACCTAAAGAATGTGCAGCTGCCAAAAGTACCACTCAGCCACCCAATTACTACTGAGAAGAAGAAGGATGTCGAGAAGCTCTTGAAGAAGATGTTTGGTGATGGTTGGGCCACTGAAAACATTGAAAATAATCGCCTAGACTGGTACAGGGTTGTACTTTTTGACTCTCCAAGTGTTGAAAATGACGTAGAAGATGAGGAAACATGTGACTGTTTAGAAAATGAGAGATGTGAACTGCATATTTAAAAACTTGTGACTGATTTAAAAACTAAATCAATAAAAAGTGCCATTATACTAGGCCTAACATTTATGTTAAAGTTAACAATCATAAAAAATGCAATAAATAATAAAACATTTTCACAAACTTACTTGTTAATTTAGAACAAAGTTTGTTTAACAATGATTTCTGAATAATAAAATGTATTATTTTCAAACAGCGTTTTGTCCCTATGTTATTTCATCAAACCGCATTTTGTCCATTGAGTTCGTTCAAAAGGTGTTTTGTCCATATTTAAAATAAAAATTACTAATTTTAGGAGAAAGGAATATTTCTAATCCTTGATTAAATAGGTGTTTTTAGTTGTTATAAGTTTATTTAGGTAGAATTTGTTTCTGTAGGGTAAATATATCTCATGATATACGTTTTTTGTCATTCCTGTAAAGTCGGATTACTGTGACGAAACGCCTTTTGAAAGTTACCTCCTCAACTGTGCCTTCAACTAAGTCAAAATTTCGGATGGTTTTAACACCTTTCTTTGTTAAAAACTTTAATATCCATTGCTGAACTGGCAATGTGAACTCAGGGCCTGGGAAACTGCCCACCATGTGGACAGTCTGCCAGCCTGCTCTGGATCGTCTGACATGATGAGGAGCAAAAATCCGGTTCATATTGGACTCGCACTCGTAACATACATTCAAATACAATACACAGCAAACTGCAGTTTGTTTTAATCCAAATTTGTATTAAGTTTTCAAGTAAAATATTAATAATTGTAAAAAAGCCATTAATACAAACTGCTAAATACTTTTTTCTATATATTTCCATTGCTAACACTTAACATATTTTTTATTGATGTTTTCACCAGCATAAAACGTAAAAGAAATCGAAAAAGCCTAATAGATTTTCCATATACATCTTTTTAACTTTCTTGATCACAGTCCAGCACAATTTTTATGATGAAACCAAGACCATGTATGCAGCAGACTTTTCTTAATAAAGTAAAGGATATACCGAAATCGAATAAGTTTTAGAGTGAAATCACTACATTCAAACATCCTGTATTTGAGATAAGGAATTCAAAATTATAATCTCATAGGCATCAAATTATAATCAAAAGATATGTTCTGTTTTCTTTCTATGTCTAAAACTGTACTTGTTTTTCCAGGAAAATTTTTCAGGTCCTGGCAATCAGCCTCCCACAGCAACTGACATTCTAGTCGAGATGTTCAAAAAGCAAAAATTAGAAGAGGAACAAAAGCAGACTTCAACAGAAAACCAAGAAACCAAGTAAAAATCCTGTTATATAGTGTTTAGTAATACAAATTAGTGTACATTTTTAAGATTAATAAATTAAAATATTGAAAATTGATTTATCTAATTAACAGTTGTTATTGCAAAGAACCCTCTCTCAAGTCCTTTTACTATGATGCATATTTCTATGATTTGTGATTGTAACTGCCTTGGGTTTGATCTTGAAAAAGCCAGTCAGAGCAGCTGATGGTATTTTTATAAAATTAAAACCCAGGTTTACTAGTTGTTAGCTGATATCTTCAGATTAAAGTGCACAAAAAGAAAATTTATTTGTACGTTAACTGATTATTAGGCAGTTCAAACAGCTTTTGGCAGGGCATTTCTTTGCAGTACAAATGGTTCAGGCTGTGATTTGTCAACACTATGCCATTAATCTATGGACTTCTTTCATACACTATACTGTATACATCTAATTTTGTACCTGTATTGTGTTCTACACACATACTTACATAATTACAACCTATTAAGCAAACGAACGTTCAAACTAAATTTGTAGCATGAAATTTATTTAGAAATAATGACAAAGACAAAAATTGGCATGGCTATAAGGCCTCCTAGACCATTCTGTCTTTGGTAAGGCTTTCTAAAACAGTATTACATTATAGCCCTAGATGATTGTGCTGACAACTCAGTGAGGGAGGTCTGAATTCTTATTCTTTGGCACAAAAAGTTTTTATCATTACAAATGTTTGGTCCTCTCTTAGATTGTACCTAATATTTGGAGCATCTACAAACAACTTGCAGATTATAGTAAGCCTTTAAACTAGATGGCAGATTTAAGTAACAAGATGGTCTTTAAGCTTCAAGCTAAAAGAGACATAATGTTAAAGCATCTACTTTCAGCATTAACTCGAGCCGATTTTGCTTACCTAGTACGCAAGGTATGTAAAGTGACGGAGTCCTTTTATAATATGGTAAATGACAATATCAAGAGAGGTGCCATCTTCAAAATAAGTAAGGAGAGATGAGATTGGGCACCATAATTAGAAATTTGCAGATAGAGTGTACAAGACATGGTAAAATCCTGATTTCAAACTGAAAATTAGTAGCAGTAAATATTATAGTTTACAGATCTGACAAGTTTAAATAATAAACTGTAACTAATAAAGTTGACCCATTTTAGAGAAAGACGGTAAATAAGTTGTTTGTTAAAAGTAAAATATTTTTAAACAATTTTTAGGACCTTCCAAAGTTTTTTTAAGGAGTCTGGTGTCTATAATACAGATCCTATAGTAGGCAGGCAAAGATTGTAAGTTGTACAAAAAAGAATAAAAGCCTTAAAACACTTAAGACCAATTGCTTTTGTGGACAGTTCAGAAAATATATATATATTTTTTAATTTCTTCATACCAGTGAGTAATGAAAATGAGGGAGCAGCGTATAACGCAAGTAAATCGAAAGCCAATACAGTACAACCTCGCTCGACCGGCCCTTGATAGTTCGGACCTCCCTGTAATCCGGCCCGATTCTAAAAATAAAAATGAACGGAAAACTTGATTGCATTTTAGCAAAAATAAAACGGCATTGTGTTATTGTGGGTAAAAACCCAGTACGTTGTACACACCTACAAATTAAACACGTTACAGTAGTATATACTGTACGAAACACTGTATTTTAAAAGAAGTTTTGTTTTATAACATGGCGTATAATATGCAGATGCAACTGCACAGTATTTTTTATTGCCTTAATTATGTTTAATGGACTCTGTGGTACGGCTTTTTCATAAATCCGGCCTATTGGCAGCCACATTAAGCCGGACTAGCGAGGTTGTACTGTAACTAGGTTACAACTGCAGCATACGGGTTAAATACTTTTTTCATTCTATTTCTTGCCAGGTTCATTTTTATCGTCTCCTGTAAGATTAACCATTTTTATAAGACAGATAAATTGATTGCTTACATGTTGTTTGCACCTGGTTGAGGAAAATACACAATAATATTTTACCATAGAAGTTTTGCCTATTATTTTTTTGTGCAACATTTCCAGTGCGCGGTCCCACCTTTTAGCCATAGTTTATGAGATTCTTTATGATTGGAAGATGCACAGAAGAGGTGAAGGTAGTACAAGATCTATTGGGCATCTATCAGCCACAGATTCCGAGGGATCTATATTGAAATACATGGTCATCTAAGAAAACACATGTACAGGTTGGACACCTATAAATAGCAAAGAGAAAAAGAAAGCTCACAATTACCGCCATTAAAAATATTATTTTTATTTTACACAGAATATACAAATTTAAATAATATGCTTTGCATTTATAGTGTACAAATAAATACACATGTAAGTAGTAAATATTTTCTAGATATAGGATGATTAACAAAGAAGTTCCATTTTTGAATTTACTATTGATAATTTATTAATAATGGCCCTCTAGGTTTACTATGGAAAAACTAAATTGACAGTTGTGTGAATACAAAATGGCATCTTTTATACATTTAATTACTTTAAACCTTGTTAAAATACCTTCTTCAATAATAAAATATCTTATTACTAGAAAATAATTAGTTGTACAGAGTACCATTATTAAACTACCTGATTACATGCTTCAGTAGCAAAAACAGCTTTTATCATTCCTAAAGCCAGTTGATTGGCTATCTTGTAGTTATGAAAAATTATATAATGATACAAATGACCAATTTAACAACAAAATCCTAGTTCAGAGAAAGTTTCCTTGGCCAAATTCAACTAAAAATTAGCAACCAAATGTATTATATTCAATTCTAAATTATTTAAAGTTCATTTGCAAGTAGCCTATAGATCCCAAACATAGTATTAAATCCAAATAAGTATAAATAAATTTATATTATCTTTTTTTGGTACGTCACACTAATCCACTGTTGGTTTTAATGATTACTGCAGTTTCGGGCTGCGTGAGCCCATCATCAGATCATATATAATAAGGTATTATTTGTATTTTTTAGGAATCGTTCCATATGGAGCTCGTTAATATTTAAAGTAATCGTCAATACAGTCCACATGTAACAATACATTACAAAAAACAAAATTAAAAAACCACACGATATCAAGCCCAAACGTACGTCAAGCTACGAGCTAGACTGTCTAACCAACCAGAACTAATTTAACCCAATTTCATCCAACTGTACAACAGACACCGTGACAACATCAAACCGCCAATCAGGAACCAGGAGGACTAACAAAACCCAAGCTACGCTAACAAGGCCGGGGAAGCCAAGAAGATAGCGTCTACGAATTCATACTACATAGAACCGACGCCGAACTATCAAGTTGTGTTTAGAGTGATGTGCGTATCTTAGCGTTGCAATTCATCAGAACTGGTAATAGATATCTAATAAAGATCCAAAATCAAAGACAATAATGTTTTAAAGCCGAAATTCTTGAGAACTTTTGCTTACAACAAAAAGTTACAAAACCTAAGTTCAGCAACCTTTTTCAACATTTTAAATGTCATCAAATGTTTAACTGAGTTATTTACAGTAATATTCTAGTCAGCACGAATACTCCTCTCCG
The DNA here is from genome assembly GCA_018207615.1 of Philaenus spumarius. Lineage (NCBI taxonomy): Eukaryota > Metazoa > Arthropoda > Insecta > Hemiptera > Aphrophoridae > Philaenus > Philaenus spumarius. The sequence continues at coordinate 152,994 of JAGFPH010001259.1, forward strand.
AGATAAATTAGATAATCCGATAGGGAATCAAAAGGGCTACAAAAAAGGTGTCTTGACATTTTTTGTTAAAATTTACGGTTTTTGAGTAATTTAGGTTTGAAATTTTCACACAGCCGCCATTTTGAAACTCATGATTGGATTTAATCTCATATTTTTCTTGAGATATATCATTGTTAGGTTAAACTTCATGTCAAGTTTGAACTCAATCAGTCAAACCGTTCTCTAGATAAGAATTATTTGGAACAAAAACCAAAATGGTGGATATCTAGAAACAAAGCGTTATCGGGTCTGTGTTTATATGTACTTTTTTTCTTATTTTGACCCTTAGAACCATTCCCCGAAGTTTGGCACTTTACTTATGGGACACTGTATATAATAATATATGTATATAATATTATAATAACGTATTATTATATACTACGTATCGCCTATTCCCTCTCCACGCGCTTACTTGTCTATATATACTATGTATCGCCTATTTCCTTTCCACGCTCTGGCTTGTGTCTACGCAAAAAGTTCGTGACGTGAGATTTCAGAAACATACGAGGTGTGTTAGAAAAGTAATGAGACTGGCAACACTGCGGGCGATCTGGCAACGTTGTGTCTACCGGCCGGTGCTAGACCGGTTTGTTTATCCCTTCCACTTCCTCAGTCCAAGTTACAACTCCGTACAGCTAACACGTTATTTTTGACAGCGCCATCAGTTAAGTTGTGTTTTTGTTGTGTGTTACAGAAATGGAGCATCGGAATTTAGAGCAACGTTGTGCAATAAAGTTTTGTGTTAAACTTGGTGAATCCGCGAGTGTAACTTTTCAAAAGTTGAAACAGGCCTATGGGGAACATTGTTTATCGAGAGCACAATTTTTCCGCTGGCACAAATCATTTTTGGAAGGCCGAGAACACGTTGAAGATGAACCCCGCTCAGGGAGACCTTCAACTTCAAAAACTGATGAAAATGTTGAACGTGTGAAGGCTCTTGTGAGATCAGACCGTCGTTTAATAATAAGGATGATGAGTGAACAGCTAAATTTAAACACTTTCACCGTACATCAAATGTGACAGACAATTTGAACATGCGAAAAATCTGTGCCAAAATGGTGCCGAAAAACCTCACAACTGAACAGAAGGACAATCGAAAAAACATGTGCGTTGATCTTCTTGAGAGGATTTCCAATGACCAAGAATTCTTCAATTGTGTGATCACAGGTGATGAATCCTGGATATTTGAGTACGATCCTGAAACAAAGCGGCAAAGCGAAGAGTGGCACACTCCGTTATCTCCTCGGCCGAAGAAATGTCGAATGAGCAAATCAAAGCTCAAGACCATGCTGATTTGTTTTTTTTGACAGTAGGGGTATCGTGCACAAATAATTTGTTAAACCAGGACAAACTGTCAATCAAGTTTTTTTATAAAAGTGTCCTTGAAAGGCTCAGGAAAAGAGTGATTCGTGTGAGACCAGACATTGCAGACAAGTGGATGCTTCATCATGACAATGCCCCGTGTCACACGGCCATTTCCATCAATGAACTTTTGACCTCAAAACGCATTACTGTTGTTCCTCAACCCCCCTATTCACCTGATTTGAGTCCTTGTGACTTTTTCCTTTTCCCGAAATTGAAACATGCCCTAAAAGGATGCCATTTTGGAACTCTGGAGAAGATTCAAAAGACTGTGACCGACCAGTTAAAATCCATACCAGTTGAAGACTTCCAGCGCTGCTACCAAGCGTCGGAACAACGACTCCGCCGGTGTATAGCTGCCCAAGGGAACTACTTTAAAGGGGATAACATTGTTGTTTGAAAAAAAAATAAAAACTTTAGTTAGTTCAAAATCGGTCTCATTACTTTTCTCACACACCTCGTAGTCAGGCGAAAGTGCCCAACGGGCCAATAGAAGTTATCATTTCAAATATGGTGACTAGGTAGAGAAATAATGCACTTATTATAAATTTGGAACACTATTGTATTTTAATTTTATAACCAACAGGTTATTTTTAGTTAAACCGAAATAAACATACAACATTTTATTCTTTAGCTTTAGAATATAGTTTATATTACTGTTTACAAATATTACAAGTTGATCATTAAAATCAGTGGGAAAATAAAATTCCTTCAGCAAATTTAAACTTGGAATTTCTTTGTAGGACACACTATACTAATAATCAAAATAAACTAACATTAAATAGTACAAAGTTATGATTTTATTAAATATATAAGATACAAAAAGGATCCAGTTGATCATCATTTTGAACCCAATCAACTATTACCATTATTTAAATTACTTTGTCATTTGCAAGAGGAATGTTGTTACATAATGGCCATGGCACACACACTGATATTTTGTGGCAAGTATGATTTCAAAAGCTTACTAGGTAAGACTAATATATATTACAAAAAATATTATAAAGAAGGCTTTATTTATAGAGTTCTGAAAGAAAAATATCAATGATTTTTGTGTTGTTGGGAAGCTCTTTTTCGGTAGGCCTATATTTGCACAAGTTCTAAATAGTAAGATTTTTCCAGGAAAACTTGTTAAAAGTAGAGAAAAACTGCAAATTAATTTTCGTTAAAGGGATGGTTTTAAGTAAAGTCTGTTTGTATGTAAAACTAGATTATATATTTTGTTCAAACATTTATCGTTTCGTACAACAAGTTCAGGCTGTAAGATCTGAAAGATTTTTAGGTTCTTTATTAGCAGCAGTGTGTGGCATTGTCCAGAAGACTGCTGATTGCATAGCTTATTTTGGATTGTTTGGTTAAGTTTATTCAGATTTAAACAATGTAATTCAGCATTGATTTTTGATCCTCAAAGCAACGAATCCACTAGCACATTAGTCTATGTTGTTTTTAAGTGTTTCTTTCGCTTTTAACTTGACTGGTGATGATGTGTGTTAACACTCAATTGATTACTAATTTTTTTCAGAAGTGATGTGAGACCCAGTCTTGTCTACTGTGTTAATGTGACTGAATAAATCATCACCTTCCACATGGCAAAACTAAACAAATTTATAGCATTGGTGAATCTCTGTTTTTTGTTTTCCTCAGACAGCATTTAGGGCAAACCATCGAAACGTTTCTTGAAATTTGAGTTCTCAGATACAAATTTGTACAAAATTGAACTTGAATCTTATGGAAATCCTAATGACAATAGAAATTGTGCTTTTATTTGAATGAATTTCAGAATCAACTGAAAGCGTCAAATCGTCTGATTACAGATGGCTGTCCCAAACTTGGCTCATGATAAATGTTTTCCCACCAGTCCACGTTTTATGCTTTAGGCTGGCCGCACACTGAGTCAGCATTTTGTTGTACAGCACGAGCTTTGGACATTTTGCTTAGAGCATTTTGCGTTATTGCTCTCTCAGTGTGCGGACGTATGCGGTGTGCTGGCGAACATTGAGCAACTAGTATTATATTCAACCTTTTGTCGATGTCAGTAGTGTATACAAAGATGTATGAGGAAGGCTCGCGCATGCGCAGGTCGATTTGCTTTGAGCGTTTTGTTGCATAGTGTTCAATCGAGAACTAGGCATCGCGCACTGCTTCGAGCGCTCTACGGTGCTGTAGAGCGCTGTACAGCGTTTGTTCTGTCAGTGTGTGGCGTCCCATTTGAATACATGGAGAAGCTAGTATCCAGCAAAACATTTTGCTGTAGAGCACTTGCTTTGAGCAGAATGCTCTCTCAGTATGCGGCCGGCCTTAATGTCACTTATTGTTTTTGGGATCCTACACTTCACATAGCTGGTAATAAATGTCTGCAACTAGAATGTTCCTTTCTGCAGGATTCCTACAGAATTTTGGTAATTAATTTCCCTGACAAACTCATATTTTAGTACAATATTCACATTACATTTTAGCAGTGGCGGCTGGTGTTATGGTTGCTCGGTTGCACAACCACTAAAGTATTGTATTGTAATTTTACATATTATTTTTAACATTTTATTTAAGTTGAAATTTATTTAAATACAATTTTCTTTAAACAGCGTGAACACTACAAGTATTGCATCTATGGTAAGCGTAAGCGGTAAGACTTAGAGACCAACGTCTCAGTTAGGTTTACCTAACTGTGCGGCCCAGGAAATTCTGCCTAGTTTGTATAACAGTAACACGGTCGTGTCGTGAAATTAGTAGTAGGGATAGATTGAATGACGACTGGATTAAGGTGACTAGTGGTGCACTATTTATAGCAAACAACTTGTACTGTCCGAGCATTACCGGAAATATCCTAACTACGTGAAATTCGAACCGAACACAATCCTAACCTTAAACAGTGAAAACAGAACAGTCTCAACGTGTGAACGGTACGCGATTTCATTGTCTGATTTAATTATTTGTGTTCAGTATAAAGCGTGCTTCAGTTAGATAGATAACAAAATCATTTCTATTATATTTCGGCTGAATTGCTGTCAGTTTTTCAGGATGATATCTCACCTACTGGTGCAACCACCAGTTTTTCTGACCACCAGCCGCCACTGCATTCTAGTAACATAAATTCTGCCTCCTCTTCAGCCGAACTCCTTATATCACCATCCACAAAAGACAAAGAAAGCAGGTGTACTTAAGCATATTACCCCAGTACAAATAGATTTAATTTAAAGTAATCATTGTTTGCCAAGTGCTATGTGTAAGTTAATTTTTTATCTTCAGGTTTTAGTGTTGATAATATGAACAATTTTTCTGAGAATATAATATTGAGGTGAAGCAGTACATTTTCACATTTCCGTGTTTAAATTCCCTGAGTTAATTTAACTGAACTTGCACCACAATGCCTACAATCAGCTGCCTCACTCGATCCTAAAAAGTGTTAGATTTTATCAAAACAAACCAGGCTCACTAGAATATAAAATAAAGATTATTATAAATAACATTTGGCTTAAAAATCTAAAATTTTACAATCTCCCCATTTAATAACTTAAAAATATTCTTTAAAAAGGAACATGGGTGAGATTTTTAGTACTTTTTAATTTTTTTTTTTAATAGGCGATAACCTGGGTGGTTATCATTGCCTGTAGTACTTTTTAAAAGTAAGACTTTTAACATACTGCTGGAGGTGTCTTTATGAAAAAACTGCTTTAACCTCCAGCAGTGTTAGTGCAAGCTGGAGAAAAGAAATACTTCTCAGTTTTTAATCATTGGGGGGAGGGGGGGGCTTAATGATATTTTGTATTTCTCTGACCGTCAGGCAAGGACGTAGCCAGGAAAACTTTTCAGGGGGGGAGGTCAGGACTGGGGATTTGAATTTAAACCCTTTTAACATGTTCACTGCTAAGGACACACAGGTGAGCTTGACACTGAACACTATGAGAAGCGGCCGATGCAGATTGTATTGCGTGCTTCACAAACCAACCCCCGTATTGGAAGTATTTTCAATACACAATGCATTGCGTGCTTTGCACGCCAACCCCCATATTAGGAGTGTTTTCAATACACAATTGAATACGCCAATTTTAAGCCTATGTGCGTCTGCTGTAAAAATTAGTGATTATTACGTAGAAAGGTTCAAAAATAAGAAATAAAGTAATTTCTATTCATTTATTCTATAAATAATATATAAAATAAAAGGTCAGCTCCTAGCATAGGAAATACGAAATTTGCGTAGCAGGAAACGTGTTAAACACCAATTTCCATGCTTATTTTTAAAATTTTGATATAGTTACGCATGTCAAATATTATAGGTTGTAAGGATGATGAATGATTTTGTTTTGTTAGAGTAAAATATTTTTGTTGAACCTTCATAGTTTTCTTATTTAATAGATCAGATCAAGCTTACAAGCTACTGCATCCATATGTATTGTACGTTGCAGTTTAATCAAGCAAATCTAAATATTATCAGTATGCATGCAATACACAATGATGTAAAATATATTCTTGGAGCCTCTGTTGTGTTGTCTATTTTATAATTTAACTTGCCTTTTTTAACCTAGTATTAATTTTTACTGCTAGATTTGGGGGGGGGGGTTTGGCCCCCTAACCCCCCTGGCTACGGCCTTGCCGTCAGGGGACCCTATGCTGGCAAAAATGCATCCACTGAATTTAGCACCACCAACAGGTTGATCAATAGTCTTTTATCATTTTAAACATGTACTTCATGGCGTACATATTAAATGATATGCTAGGCATGACAGGAACTTGACCACGCCTTCTATGTAAATGCATTTGCAAACAGACCTTACTTAAAAAAACAACCTTTTCAAATAATTCTAACAACAAATTATGCAATTATGGTATACAAGTGAGACTTTTCTTAAAACTACATTTTAAGTTAGTAATAACAATGTTATAATTTATTGAAATAAGTTACACAATTTAGTGAATTAATCGATTATTGTTTATTAATCTTTTCCCTTCATTTAGGAAAATGAAATTTACTTTCATTTACAAAAATGCAACCAATATAAATAAATACAAAACTTAAACATCAACAATTTTTATTTTTTATGCTCAAATTTTGACAATCCGAATATTCTATATCTCTGGATGACAACTATTGTAATATAATTAGGCCACAGTATATGAATAAAAACACGAATTATAATAAATTCCTAATCTCTAAATCACAGAAACCAAAATGTTATGTGGAATATACTTGATAAACTCACCCATTTTATACAAAATATATACATTAATAATGAACATATACGATGCATCTCTTTTACACACACACACACTATAGAGTAAAAATACACTACTCGAGAACCAGAAATAAATAAATTAGCAATAAAAATCTATAAAAAAACTGACTAGTGTGCATAAAGATTATGCTAGTTTTTTCCAGTTTTACAAAACCTAACACAAAAACAAAAATTGTTCGTTGGTAATCAGTCTTCAAGTAGTTTTTGTAAAAACAAAAAAAAGTACTTATACACTATGTTAAATATAAAATGAAGAGTTTTACTTAAAACTATTTGGAAAATACACGCCTGATTCAAAGTTTTACTTATTTGTGCACAACATTAAAAAATAGATTAGTTACAATGTAGATTTACAGGCAGTTTAAAAAATATGTGTCCTCAAAATAAAGAAAAAAGTTCTGATAGATTGTTAAACGTGAAAATTAAAAATATCTCCAAGGAGTTGTAACTACTGCAACATCATGACGAATTTGAAAAAATATTACCTCAAGGATGAAGATATTGAGGCAATTTTGGTCTTAAAATGAAGAGAACATTTGGGAACTATTTTGCAACCTGGTTTTAGCGAGCGGGTGTAGCCTTGATAGCCTCTGCGATAGAAATAGCCTGACTAGTCAGTATGATGTGGACCTTCAATAAGAAGCTCAATTACACTTGCTTTAATTAGCAGACTTGAAATCAGTTGTGCTTGTTCAACTTAACTATACAAACTTGTTGTCACGATATACCAGATCATAAAGCCATTCCCTAGTGGAATAATCAATTTCATCACGTAGAAAGTATTAACAAATAACAATCACCAAGTCTGCCAAGAAGATCAAACAAATATGTGGACAACAATGATTATTATGTGAAATCCGTGCATTTCAGAGAAATGCCAAATGTTAGTCTAGAATGTGCTCCAACATATGACGAAAGCAATTGATTTGATGTCAGTCAAGCTCTAATAGACACTTTTTAAGGAATGCAAGTATGAAATTTTATTAATTACAATATTGTCCGACAGCTTCCCTAATAAAGACAGGTTAGAAACACAACGAAGATGATTTGAAAATAATAGCAATTTCAGTTGGAGCTAAGCAACACTACGCCAATTGGCTTCCATTAAAAAATATAAAAAGACAGAGAGACAATAAACAAAATTGTTTTGGTTTTAGAGTTAATTTTATGTGTTTTTTAAATACCTGTTTCAATTATAAAGTTAGTTTTTCATTTAGTATCTATATTTACTTGATTAAAAAAGGTTTTAAATACACTCTCGGATCTTCTCCATCAATCTTTCAGGCAGAGGTTATTGCTACCGTTACTGCATCAGAGAAACCACTAGAATTTATATTGTCTCAAACAGCCAAGCTGATCCGATAACACTGGAGTTAAATTTTGCATTCAAGCAAGTATGGGATTGTTTTAATAAATCAGGGAATGCCTAAAGTGTGTGCTAAGTTCAAAAGGCAATGACGTGGTTGTTAAGAATTCTTTCATTGGTCAGAATTCTGTAGAAAGATTAAGAGCCATCTCAGGAATGTGGTTAAGCCATGGACAGACGGATACTGTTCTCGTCACTGGGATGATGATAAACCTGGCAAGAGTGGAGGATAAGAAATCCCTGAATCTGACTTGCCATTTAAGGAATGTGGTTCAAGTGTGGACATAGCGACATTGAGATGAAGATCCTATGTATAGGCAAGCACAATCAAAGGTGGATGAAAGGTATGCTGACTAGTCATGGTTAGATACAACCTCAAGAAAATAGAATTGGTAGACGATTACTCCTGTAGCTTTTGCTCTAATTAGAGAAAATCAGCTGGACACTTTTTGTGCAAGTGTGAGGCATTTGCTCGGAAGAGATGCACGAAATTTGAAAATACCTTTGTGGGACCTGAGGTTTTTCTACAGAAAATGGAGATGAGCCAATAAAAAAATTCTTTTGTTCTCAAAAAAAACAACAACATTCCCAACAGAACTTAAATTTAGTACAATTAATATTAAAACACTACACCGTGACATATTTTTGTTACTAACACAATTTTCACATAATTAACTCATTAATTTAATTTTAAATTGTGTTTTGATTTGGGACTAAGTCAACTGTTTCATTAAGACTGTCAACTGTTTGGGACTAAGACTAATTTAATTAAGCCTTTTCTTTAATTTGTACAATTGGGACACATTTTTTAAACACCCTGTTTGCTTTAATATAATATATTTACATGAACTAGGTTCTCACAACATTTATTAGAATAATCTAGACAATTACCACAATTTGATTCTAATTATACAGAAAATGAAGCCGTGCGAATATATATGAAATTAAACATGATTAAAATTAAATTTTAACAACAACAAAACCAATTAAAATTTGAATTTAAAACTTATTTAATAGTTGGAAAGTTTTCATATCCAGAAACATGAAGCATACAGTCGATAATTTGTAGAAATTTAACATATAGGAGTCTTTTATCACACAATCAAACTAATTATCAAATACAAAATATTTTCTTGACAATCAAACTCTTTTAAATATCTAATTTTGTTAAATATTCGCACAGGCTTCCTAGAGAATGCTTCAATTTCCCTTATTATTTATTGCTTAGGCACAAATATCACGAAACCGCATGTCTCACCACTTTTGATCTTTAATCGACTTTTAACCTTTTGCTGAATTCTTCTTGCTGTCTCTCTTTCCATTCCTTTTTAGGTTTCATTCTTTTTAGTTGGCCATCCCTACACGAAAAAGAACAAATTAATCACCAGACGTTTAACCATACACCTTTCTGGGTAAGAGAAAGAAAGAAGCACGAAAGCTATAGGAAAGAATCGATTTAGATGAAGGGAGGATAGTTTGAGAAAGACAAGCAACCATAGGTTTAAATATTATAGGAATGATTAACAAGAGCTATTGAGTAAAGTTAGGTTTATTGCACAAGTGATAAATTAACCTTTTCAGTGGCACGCCCGTATATATACGTTTGTGCTATTATAAACGTCTCAACGAATACAAACCATACAGACTCACTTAATAAGAACCGAGCAAACTTGTAACCGCTCCTAGATGGTGCTGATAAACTATCTTTTCCTTTACACGTACTATTTAAACCGATAGTAAAGTAACTGAAGTATTGTTAATTTGTCAGTTTTCTTTAATCAAGCCGTAGCCTAGTGGATAACGTTGCGTCTTCCTGATCAGAAGATGCCGGGTTCAAATATAGGCTAGGGAGACCAGATATCTAATCATATCTGTGGTTTGAGGGTAGGAGGGCGGAAGTAAAGCAAACGGTGGTTGGCTCGCTTCCAAGCTGACGGGATATGACTAGATATCTGGTCTCCGGCCGTTTTGCATAATTTTACTAAAGTATATATATATATATATATATTTACTAAAAAAAAAACAGGAAAAAATACTAAACATTCGATTTCTTGATTTTTAGGACAAGAAAATAATCATTTTGGTAATTTGACCCTATGTTGTTCAAAACCCGCCACTGAAAAGGTTAATTGGAGGTTGTGCATATTATACAAGTTATGAACTTAGGAAAAAACAACTAGAATTACTACATAGAAAAATAAAATTCGGTTATCTTCTAGAGATACTTATTGCATTTTATTTTCCGAAACCAAAATTGTAATCAATGGTTTTAAAAAAATTACAAAAACATTTATAGCAGTAGATTTGTTATAAAAGTTATTAAAAACTGCTTTTTCTACTCATATGCACTAATGAAGGACGGAGAGCGGAGTAACACTCATTAATAAATGGAGAATGGTTGTTCAGCTTAAATGAATCTGTTATAGTATCATCGTATCGTGTTATTTTACAGTTAATGGATGTGTTGAGCAAATGATAAAGGAAAGTATTCCAGAAGCGGTTTACTCACCAGACGAGATCAACTAAACCTCCTTGTTTTGCGATAACTCTCTTCACTCTATTAGCAAAGTCTATGGAAGACTCATTAGGTTGCCGATACATTGGAGGAAGATACCAAACATCGCACACTATCGCCCAGCTTGACATCATCATATACAAGTACTGCGTCATCGAGTAACGACTGCTGTTCCAGAATGCATCTCCGAATCTTGGATCGTACTGTAAATCAAACCCATATCAAGTTAATTTTTGTTTAACCTTTTGAATACTATGAACGTACGGGGTCGTTTGCCTCAAAACCTCGTAAAAAACTATGCACATTTGGGTAAGTTTTGTATTTTTCTATTCAAAGTAAATACTACGTCCGTACTTGTCCGTTTCTTTCTAAATTAATACTAGTAAGGCTATCTGTTTGTTATTTTTTTAAATGAAATGTAACAGCCATTGTTTACAAAAATCCAAGACTTCCATGAATGTGGTTTAGTTCGGTCTCTATAGTTAACCTCGTTTGTGACTTGGATTTGATTCCGTTTACACGTGTAATAACTAATTATTGTTGTGTAATGAATGATAATCAAGTCGAACTATTCCCATTTACAAATGCCGAATTGGATATTGAAAAGGAACTGGAAAGTGCAATTTTTTTGTGCACAAGATAGTGATATTTTTAAATAGGATACTTACGATGATATTGCTTTGCATGAACCCATTACTAACGTATGTAGGCCTATAAAACGTTTAAAAAAAACAAGTAAACCAATAGAATATAAATGGAATGATCCTAATTTTCAACCAACTCTGAATCATTTTAGTGATAATGATTTTGGACTAATCTAACAGTACAAATAGACAAACATTCTCCTGAAATGGATTATTTTTTGCTAAGGCGCTGATGAAATTTATAGATCATACAAATGTTTATTATTAGAAATTATTATTATTTTTCTGCATTAAAAACCCCTGGCCATCACCTTCTTCTACCATTTAAACAAAATTTCCAGGGGTATTTTTTATGTGTATATGCTTTTTTTATATAAAACATTTGATTAGGCCTATTTAAACGAATAAAAAACATCTGCGTAAAAGATAAATCAAAGTGAATAATAGATATAACTATATATAGAAAAGAAGTAAAATTAGAAAAATACTCAGGCTGAAGGCTTAGTTCGGATTTCTAAAACCAAATACTTAAAAGTTTAACCAAGGCAGTATCGTTTTAAAAAATGAAAGCTTTTTAATCTTAAAAGGTTGGGTTTTAATACATCAGGGTTGGTGGAAAAAATAAATTATTCTACGATTGAATTGTAATAGGACTCAAAAATTGTGTGTTTGCACGCTTAAAAACACAGAAAATATATATTTTAAATCATGCATTGAAACTTCAGTATGTACAAAGAGTAAAAATTTGGGGAAAATGAGAAATAACATCAAATTTTATCTGTAAGCTTAAAATATATATAAATGGTTTTCGGCTTTTAGCAGCGTGTAAGTATTTAATTATAGTTACTGATATCAGAAAGACTAAGTTTAAGAGTCAAGAGAGTTTAGGTAAAAATTGTAGTTTTTACAAGTTTACAATCAGACACACTGTGGTAATTAAATTTAAAAAAAAAAACATTTTTCTTAGTAATAATTTATTAGTTATTGTAGACTGTGAGTGTTCTATTTTGATGAAAAAAACACACCACTTTGCAGATTTACGACCATTTCACATCTTGTTTTATGAAATCTTGGATCTTTAGATACTCTGTTTTCCATCCAGCACACTCTGTTTTAGCTGGAGCGGTGTTTTGACTGTTTCAAGATTGTAACCCCCAGTCACTTGCATCTGTTTATTATAAATCTCCTTGAACATGATTTATGACACGGTATTAAGAGTATTGGATAGCCATAGCTGTATGAGTGTACCACCATGAAACAGCAGTTGCCCTTGTTCCACCGGATGGTCCGCACTCTATATACATATTTATAAAATAACTTGTGTTTACACGTTTTTGAATAATGTGTTGATGACCTTGCAAGAGCGATAACATCTTTGAAGAGCTCTGAAACGAGTTAGGAGAAATAATAGCAAGTCACGTGACAGAAAAAAATAAGGTAATTAATAAGGTATTAAAATCTACGCATAGATAGAAACTTCTTGTTTGAAAACTTTCGTATTACTGTGTGAAATATACAGTAGAGCCCCACAAACTAGGCGTAATATGGAGCGGAAAGGTACCGAGATTGTGAAATGCCTTATCGGGAATAAGGGTCAAAAATAAATAAATGCTTGGTAGCTTAGTTAATTAAAACAAGTAACATATATATTTATTTGTATAGAAACAAAATACATTTACTGTATCCTTAGACACATAAAAAGACGTGTATAAAATTTACATAATTTTCGCCAAAAAAATTTGTAATATTCAATTGTTTCTCACATTAAACTCTGCGTCTAGAAGTCGGCAGAGGAACAATATGTCCATTGGGGAAGCTCCTTGCTGCTCAAAATATCATAGTGCACCCTCAACAGCTTTTAACGCTTCACTATGGCTTATTTACAGTTCTTCCCCATTGTTAAATGTGTCTTCGCCTTCTGGTTAATTTTCTTCAGTTTGTTTCTTTTTTTACCATCATTAACAATTTTATCATCTGAAAGAAGATTTCCGTTGTATCCTTTCCCATCCATTCGCCTACATCACCATCACTGAAGTCGTCACATCCGTTAATTTCCTTTAGTTCAAAACCAATCTTCCGCCTTTGAAGAAATGATCAGTGAACGAATTTCCAGAATGATCAAGTAATGTTTTCCAAGATCGCACTAACGTTATCAGCTAAAATTCATCCCCAGACGCAGGAATCCATCCAATAACAAGTCAATAATTGTCGGCCTAGTCACTAGTTCTAGGCCTTCGTCAATCGCTGTCACAATTGTAGAATGAAGTTTGTGGATGCCTTTTTTCAATGCCGCTAGTACACCTTGGTCCATAAGCTGACACAGTACAGTCACATTAGATGCCAAAAACATAGTTTTGATATCGCCATCAATCAGCTTTTCAGCATCAGGGTGTGAGGAAGCGTTCTTTAAAAAATGGCTTTCCTTGGGAGATTTTATGATTTTTAAAACTTTTCTACAGATGGGACGAATTGTTTATAAAAGAAACATTGAAAATTGCTCCTTCCATACATGCATTAGATTAGATTTGTGTACCATACCGGAAGCTTATTTTTTATCTTTTACATTCTTCAAAGGACGTGGCTTTTTAGCTTTTTTTTCACTCAAACAAAGTTTCAACTTATGCTCACCAGTTGCAGCACTCCATGACCGTAACTCTTTCCTAGCTCCTTTTGAATCCTGGGTCAGATTTTTCATGTTTTGAAGCCAAGGTTTTTTCAGGTAACATTCGAAAATTTAGTCCTGTCTCATCGCAATCGTAGATTTGGTAGAACTTGTGAAAGTTTTCTTAAAACTTTAAAACACTCTCATTGTCACCAGAAAGTGTTTCGCCACATATGCTAGCTACAAATGTTGTCTCTCGTTCTTTCTTAACCTTTTCATGCAACTGAAGAGTTTTTCCTGCAGTATTGGTCCTAACATTGGTCTCTTTGCTGACAAAGCCATCATATTCATAGAGAGCCTCGCTAACCTCATGAAATTCACTCTCCTTCATGTTTTCCCTTTCTTTTAAAGACCCTGTACAAAGTCTTTTCAAACACCAAGACTCAATTTCAGTTCTCTTCTTTTTCCAAACACCAATCATACTTCTCCCAACACCAAGATTCAATGCAATTGTATTTACGCTTTCTCCTTTGTCCAATCTCTTTAAAGCACTTAGCTTTTGTTCCATGGGTAAATTAACTTGTTTTCTTTTCACTGAAGTTTTCATAAAACTTGAATCAACACCGATAAAATAAACTGAGCAATCTGAACCAACCCAGTGAATGCAATAGGCATTTTGCCGACACTGACTGACTGAACACAAAATGGCATCTGGTTGGCAGGAGTGGTGGGGGCACATTCCTCTCAGTGCATCGACTTGGCAAGAATAACAGCGATTGTAAACAACGCCCGCTTTACATTTTGCAGGAACTTTCACAAACAAACAATGCTGTTTTTTTTTTTGGTAAGCAATTTATAATTTTTTTTTTGTGCCGTTGGGTTTGCCGAGTAATCCAGACTGCCGGGTTATCAAGTAACGAGTTTGCGAGGATTATACTTTATACTGATAAAAACCAGAGGAAGTTAGATAGGAGGTGGTACTTGTAAAAAAAAAACTAGGAATTTAATTTATTCTATCAACCAAAGGTACTTGGTGGGATCTGTATTAACGAAAAACAACGCACAATATTTAGTAAAAATTAGGTTATGAGTTAAGGATAGCATGTTTTTTCCATTTAAAAATGCACGTAATGTAATGTTTTTAACTTAATATTACTTTTTAAGATTCTGTTGAAATGTAAAAGAAATTAAGATTTTAGAAATTAAGAAATGGATTTGTAAAAATTCATTTAGTGTTGAACGATCAAGAAAAATACCTTCTACGACTATAGTATCCTCCACAACCCTAAACAACCTTTTACCTGAAGTGTATTTTGCTAGCTAAGAAACAGTTTACTGATATAGCTATATAAAATTGTTTGGTTTTGAATATTTTCCTTAAGCTGTGTCATAAATACAATAACTGGAAAACTAAAGTCAGTAAGACTAACTCAAAGATCACTAAAGAATACCGTTACGTGGCGGCCAATAGGATGGGTGCGCAGCGTTGCCATATCTACTAGCCTCGAACACTCCTGGTATTTACCGCTCGAGGCTTGAGTGCACAGTTTAAAGAATTATAAATGTGATGAGTCAGCCGCATTCAGTTAAAAGCGTGGAAAGAACGTGACATTGTCGCACTAAGGCGATTGGAACGTTCAAGGTCTCGGTGAACACAAGCCCGTCCCTCAACGGTATTCTTTCGTGGTCTTTGATATAAATAAAAAGTTGTAGCATATTTAATAAATATTGTGTTTGCATTTTATTAACTTGGAAACATTTTGTAAATCTAACGATGGTTTTATCCAAACATATGCTGTTACATTAAGGTGAATATATTTTTACCTTTATAGCTACGGGATAGATAACGCCTCCCACTTCAAAGCTCCCTTTCTTGAACTGCATGACGGAGGTGTTGTTAATACACGTCCCTTCGGGGAAGATTAGTATAGGTGGGTTGTTTGGATCAGACACGTGTTCACGTAACCTGCAAAATGTTATTTATTATTAAAATTTGGGTCATGTATTCTACTTTGTTATACAGTTAAGTTTTAAACCCATCTTCCTTTCCATGTAGGAAAGAATTTGGCTGTTTTGACGAATTTTTAGAAAAATATATATCCCTTTCGCAAGCAAGGAAATTTCCGCTGTGTATGCAAAACTGGGCAAGCCTATTTTCGACAAAATGATCTACTTTTACTATACAATTTTTCAAAATTAAAATTTTGCATAAAATATGACAAAACTATCACTTATTAAATACATCCTGTAGAATCGTATGGTGGTTACAGTTTTTAACTCTAATGGTTATAAATGTTTAAAAAATATATTTTCCAAAAATATGAACAACAAAAAACTAATTTAACAGAATAAATTTATATATTTGCACTAAATTGTTTGTATGGACTTAAAGTCTAATCAATTTTCAATAAATTAAAAAATCTCCCAATTATGTTTATATTTACAAGTTTTATTGTTATTTATGAGTATTATCTGAACTGTTAACACTAGGCAATGCCATTACATTGCCTGTAATATAGCCAACAGTATACAAATAAGTAAACACTAATACAAAAATTTATAGAACTGAGTACTATAAGCTAAAAGTGAAAGTAATAAATACAATAAGTAAATACGAGAATCATTTAACTGACTAAAGTAAACACACGACTAACAAACAACGACGAAGCACGAAGCATGAAACATAACCTTCATAACCGAATCCAATAATCATTACAACTATAAAATATCAATATAGAAATGTTCCTTTATTCATTAAGAGTTTTTAAGAGTATTGTTACTCTGCTTGTTTTGGAGAGTATACTAGATGGCAATCTTGCTTGCTAAAGGGATATGTTTTAGTTGCTAAAACATACTACTGGAGTTGTCCTCAAGGGGAAACAGCTGTGTTACAATATATTACATTAGGTTTTAAAATTTCTAATTTTTGTCTCAAAATTACAAGTTAAAGTTTTTGTACCTAAAATTCTAGTCTTGCTTTTTCTCAACCAAGATCATTTTTAGACATAAAATCTTGTACTTGGATGAAGTCCAAAAGTCCCTCTCGCACACATCTGTTTTTCCTTTTTTTCAAATTTGGACAACTTGTTTGTGCAACTGTTTTAAAATTAAATTATTACCTTAAAAAACATATTTATAACAATAAAACTTTGTACATATATCGAATACTTACATACCTATTGGACACAGCTTCTCGATCTTTGACTTCAGATCTTTCAAACCAGATGTGAGGGGAAGCTCTTGCCAGTGCCCTTTGTAAGACACCAAGAAAACCTCCGTGGCACTGTCCTATCTGTAATCATTGTTTAAGTACAGAATTACCAAAAGTAGAATACCTTAAAATCTAAGTTTGTGAATTTATTGTCACTCTTTTAAATAATTCAATCAATTCTAAAGAAATATTAAAATTAAATAAATTTAATTTTAAATGGTTTTGGTAAACAATTAATATTGTTATTCTTATACATTAAAAATGTATTTAATTTTGTGAGTAAAACTAATTTTGTTTTCCAAAAGTCACTAGAATCATTTTCCCTGTTCATGGCAAAGGGGTTTGGTTTCAATTATTTTAAATTATATTTTGGATAATTTCCAGCTTCCTAGGTTCTAAATACAATGTCAAAAGAAATTCACATCAAACAAGTCTGTTGTAAAGGTTTTTTTTCAATTTCACAAAAAAAAAAGTAATAAGGTAAGTCAGATAGATACAAGGTACTTAACACTTTGAAGCCAATGCCCACGAGCATTAATACGTGTATGACCGAACCGCGAGAATAGCTCAAGGCACTTATTTAATTCTTTTAATACGTAGTACGTGTATTCTTGGGTCTACTTGCAATGATTCAGTAGGTCTATGGTTCAATTCCAGCTGTTCCTTATTCCGCTATTCCTTATTTATCTAGAATATTACAGCTGATATATTGAATATTGTAACAGCTGTTTGTGATTATATTGGCCTAGTAGACACTGCGTTTATGTGAATGTAAAATATTTGTTTTTGTATAGTTATTTTGATATACCTGTAGTTATTCTTGTGTTGTATATTATTATTATAGCCTACATTGTTATAGTTATAAATTAAGTTTAATGGGTGTTTATTTGTGCTTTTCTCTAAAATGGATCCTTCAAGTTTTTATATTCTTCAATAGATACTTCTTTTTCAAAACTGTATAACATTATTTATATCTATAATAATTATTTATATCATATTAAACTGCATTTTCTGCTTTTTCAAATGATACTAAGGTTTCTAGGAAACACAAAAATTAACAATACAGTAGAACTCTTTTTAACCGGCCTCGGATGAACCGGTCCTCGGATTAACTGGTCTATCCCATGAAACTACAGAGATTTTTTTCTCTTACAGATTATATTACTTTAACTGGCCAAGTCTCAAACATGGATTGTTTGACGGACATTTCTTGGAAACTAAAGCGGGGTGACGCAACGTTAGGTGTGCAATGTGTTAGTGTTGTTGCAGGCAGAACAGGAGAGGGGGAGTGTGAGTTTGATTCCCCTCTTACTTCCGTGGCAACTGTATTTTTTCTTAGAAGCAACTGACAAAGGGGCGTCCTTTTTTTTTTTCTTCGTCTATTACTTTGTCGGAAAATTTACTGAATTTCGTGGGAACAAAATATGTAATATTTTTAACATATTGAATAATATGTTGAGCAACAAAAAGATTCAACGTCATTAGACGTGATGAACGTATGAAAATGGAGAGGCTTGCTTTTAAAAAAATCTTAAAGAACAGAAAATCTTAAAGTTAAAGAACAGAAAAAATAACTGATTTTTTAAACAATGATACAGTATATTTAAATTCAATTTTCAAAGTTTAAGTAAGTTTAAAATGTTTAATTTGTTGGTGTTTGTTTATATATGTATGTTTTATTTGCTTGTTTACTTATGAAATAAGTAAGTTTTTTTGAACAAACACATCTATTTTTTAGGTAACCTCGGATCAACTGGCAAACAGGTAACCGGCCAGGGTCTCGGTCCCGACCAGACCGGTTAAGAAGGGTTCTACTGTACTAGGATTGTTTACAAATATCATTAAAATGCCCACGTTACCAAGACAAAGTAGGCCATAAGGTGGTAGGCTTCATAGTGTTAAATGAGATACTATAAAGCTAGATGCCTTCATTTCTACTTTACTGAACAACTAAGCTTACCAAAGAGTAACAGTTGTCACACATTAACACCAAAACGTCTATTGGTGATGTGTGGTTAGCAACACAGATTCCTGTTTTAGGCCTATTCTCTGTATTGTGGTAGTTTATCACCGACGACAAGGCTGACGACAGGAGACCAAAACACATGATGGACACTTTGTGGTTCAACCATTTCTTGAATCTACCTTCGGGGACATAGCCGACCAAAGCAGTGCATAATGTAAGCCACATAACCTACAAATTAAATTTTAAAATTAGTAAAACTACGTACTATACAGAACTTGTCAATTATTTTGTATTTACAGTCAATAAAATTGTTCTTATATCAAGACTACGTACACAAAATTTATTAGTGTAATAAATAACTCTTCAAATAGAAAACAAAAACAAAATTTGAAGCTCCTTTGTAAAATAGTAACAAATTGTGAAAGAAGAAATGAAAGAAATTATTTAAACAATTTATGATAAAAACTGTTAATCGGCTTGTTTTGTTTATTGTTATAAACTGCTAATGTAAATGGAACTTTGCCAGAGTCTAAACATTTAGTGCATCTTTGATGATCTAAAAAATAAACATTGTGAATGAAATATTTTATTTGTGTTTACTTTTGCATATTCAATTGAAATAAATATATATCCCAAGATAAATTGACCCTTCTTGTCACAGGATGTTTTATATATTGTAACGTGCTGCCACCTTGCAAGCCGTTTACAAACAATTTATTAATAGAAAATAAAAAAAATGAAAAATAAAAGTTTAATTTTGACAAAAATATTTCTAAGTTATTTTTAAAATAAAAAAATACCTTTACTGTGTAACAATTATTTATTATTTCCTATCTTCAATCCATTTACTTATTTATTTAATTAAATTATCATTTAAAACATTACAACACCTTAATCCCAATGAAAACAAACAAACATAACCCCAAAATTGAAGTTAGGTTATGTTTTGATCATATCTGTTACTCAACAGTTGATCATTGAAATATCTGTTACACATAAAACTGTCTCATCTGTGACTACAGTTCTCTGATTACCAATGGACTCGTCCAGAACCATAGCCGCCATGTTGATCACATGGTAACTTTGGCTCCAAACCGCCCCGTTCACCAAAGACTGCCGCCATTTTGTTTCACACACAAAGAAAAACTAAAAAACTGAATTTATAATTAAAACAAGGTTCGTTACCATAAAGTACTTCTGGAAAGGATAAAAACTCAAATTAAGAAATCATAGTAGTTGGCATTAATACTTTACTGTATCATTTTAAATTGCAAAAACACACAAATAGATAATTAAATCAAATTGGCAAATCATCATCTCAATTATCGCAATTAGACACTCAAACACACACATTCATTATTAATAATTTCATCTTAAACATACAACAACTTATATTGATAAAATATTCAAATGCAGACTTGGTTAAATTAATTTACTACTTACGATTCTTTGTTTTATAGTGCACTTAAAAAAAAAATGAATTTATAAAAGAGAAAACTTACAACACAATTTGATTCAATTTAAAAATAGAAAACCCCATAACTCTTTTATTCGTCGCACTCTATCCACGTTGATTTTAGTTCACTGAGACATTCGTTGCACAAGCTTTATGTAAAAATGCATAAAGGACGCCACGCCATGATTCATACTTCCAAAGTTATTACTTTTGAGGCAAATTACGAACAAATTTCACATTTTTAGTTATCGTACAATGTACGGCACTGTCTTTACTCCTCTTTAAACATATTTAAACGGTAGTTGCACTTTTAACTACCGCAAATAAGCACTTGTTAAAACATTTCGCAGGACTAACTGCAAACAGATCTGCACTGTACTAGATCACTAAGGCAAGTGGGAACAAAGGTTCCTTCTTCTTCGCGTTCTTTCTTAAGATCACGTCATGTCACGTGATGTTTTCCAGGAGACACCAATGGGAAGTTGTTCTCCAGGGGACCGTAAATATGCCTCCCTACAACGACTTATGAATGTTGCCAACATCTCAGACAAAAATTCTGTCTCTATCATAGATGAATCACACAGGCTTCCAACATTATCTATCAAGTTTAGTTCTTACGATGTCTGAAATAGTCTTTTCAATATTTATTCATCACTGTCTAAAAACTTAGTGGACCATAGCTTCAAACTCTCCAATACCTTTTAATTGTTTTTCATATTTTGACACATCATGAAACATAATTTAAATATTTAAACAAGACTGAAATTAAACATGAAGTTAATATTATGTTTGATTTATTCTGAATTATTAATTAATGTCTGCATTTCCCTTTGAATTTCTATGTTCATTAATATTATGAAATAACTAAATCTTTTAAATTAGGCTAATGTCCAAAATTTACCTTATGACCCTTTTTACGTTATACTACTATTTTGATGTTTAAAAACCCTGAAACTCACATGTATTACAAAGACCCCCTCTGATTATGGTTCAAATTGCAAAATTTTAATCATAATCAACCAAAAAAGAAATATATGTGAGTTGAAGCACCATAGAAATTCATAGTCACCTCACAAAAAATACCTCGTCTGCAATTGAATTTACAAAAACATTTAAATTACTCATCTCACACAACCATACATACGTACCATAACAACATTTCAAACTTATTTGCCATTACAAATCAAAATACATTATTCATAAATATATACAATACAAAATTTTACAGAGTCCAAATTTCACCTGAAAGAAAAATTTTATATACAATATGCAACATCTTATCAATGTATTGTAAGTCGAGACAATCCAAGTTCACAATCACATTTATCATCAGCATAAATCTTTATCATAGGTTTCACCTTTAAAACAATAAAATCAACATTTCATTATTGCATCATAAGTTTGCTTTACATTCATAAATTATTTTTATGAAATACAACAATTGTATCCGCTCTGAGATAACAATTAAAATCCATAACATTACTTCTTCCACATTAAAACTTCAAAATTCAAATTCAAACTGAATCAACTCATTAATTTGCTTTACATTCATAACTTATTTTTATGAAATACAACAATTGTATCCGCTCTGAGATAACAATTTACATCAATTACTTTACTTTTATGAACTCATTAACCACTTTCAACTCTACTTTACATTGTATTACTTCACTTTACTTTGCATAAACTTTCTTTACTTTGCAAAAATTTACTTTATTATGCAAGAATTTACTTTACTTTACATTCTTTCTTTGACTCTTGATCAATTATTATACAAATTTACAACATATGTTATCAAAAATAGTCATTATAAAATATATCTTAAATCTAACATGTCATTCATACCTCATTCATTCTACTGTATAACTTGCCAACTTTTTAATGTAACCCCCTCAAAAACTCGGTTACCCTATTTTAAAAATATTAAATCATTCAAAGAAACATTTTATTATTAACTATGAAATTTATCTTCTCTTTCTTGAATGTGTAAGATGTTGGAAGATATGGGATAAGATAAGACCCTTTTTTTAAAAGATCAGAAAGGAAAGACGGATATGAAAAGCATGTGTGCGGGATTAGACAACCCTTCTCCTGTCAATGGATCATGGAGAGGGAAAAGATGGAGAGATAAGGAAATATGCAAACTTCTTGCATATTTTTAATCCGAAATATCCCAGTGAGATGTGAAAGAAAATGGATCATGGAGAGGGAAAAAGATGGAGAGATAAGGAAATATGCAAACTTCTTGCATATTTTGAGTCCGAAATATTCCAGTGAGATGTGAAAGAAAATGGAAAAGACTAAGAAAGAGAGGACGCAACGAAGACTAAGCGAGATTGATCAATTTTGGTAGACGTGTACAACAAAGAGAGACATTTTGTACCTCTAAAAACACCTACA
The DNA here is from genome assembly GCA_018207615.1 of Philaenus spumarius. Taxonomy (NCBI): domain Eukaryota; kingdom Metazoa; phylum Arthropoda; class Insecta; order Hemiptera; family Aphrophoridae; genus Philaenus; species Philaenus spumarius. Next base: position 175,786 of record JAGFPH010001259.1, read on the forward strand.
CTATTGATCAACCTCTCAATAAGAAGGTTTTCACGGTTTACCCACAACCTATGAAATTTAAA
>JAGFPH010001259.1:179255-219981 GCA_018207615.1 Philaenus spumarius
CAACATCAATGTGTATTTTAATTGCTGTAGCAAAATGGCTCACACCTAATGTTTAAATACAAAAGAAATAGATATTATAAGAGTGCAAGCTGTTGTTGGAATGCTCAATTTTAGAAACAGTATGCTTGTAGCATCTCAGTACTTGTACCCTACATTCAAGTTAACTTATAGTAAAATTAAACTGTACATACATCTAGAAAGTTAATTTTAAGATCGTATAGAATTAAGAATAAGTACAGTTGGCCCGATAAATGTTTCACAATCAATAATTTCATAAATAGCAGCTTCCATAAAATTAATTAAATAAATCATACACTAAAAGGCTCTAAATATAATACTAACCCCAAAGAAGCAGATGGAGATTCTAATAGGCAGGAAGACGCAGTATCTCACAACAAAGCCAATCATCCAGATGAAAGTAAGACGCCAGCTGATAAACTCGTAAGCATGATTTGTTCTGGTCAACAGATTCCAACTCTATGACAAGTATTGAACAAAATGTTTCTCTCAGTTTTATTCTTTGTTGTTATGAAACTATAAAAAGTGTTTCCAAAACTTCAGGACCTTATTCCTCCCAGCAAAACAAACACGTTTACATAAAATATTTCCTAACAGGGTCAGTTTACAAAGTATTTACAAAAGACAAAAAATATTTTCCTTTTTTAACACCAAATTGTTTTGAATTATTATCACTAAAACGTTTATCTTCGGACTATGGATGGCTGCTGAAACTAACAGCTGATTTAAAACAATCTGACAGGTAGCTGATAATCTATTATTATGAAACATTGACCTGGCTGAATGACAGGGCATGGTTGACCTATGATCTGTACTATCAACAACTGTTATAACAATTCCCATGCATGAGCCATTATTGATAATCATGCAATCGCCATGCGTTCTTCAAAAGCATGTCTCACTTTCGGGTTATCTTATCAAAGGTTTCATTTTTACTACGTCTGGTCTTCTTTAGAAACATCTATCTTTGTAGCGGGTAATTGAATCAGGCATTAGCTAGTTTCTTATAGCTAAAAAACTTCTTGGCGATGCGATAGGCCAGTGCTAACGCCATCAAGATAGTTTATTGCAAAAATCTTGTAAACAGTAGTTGATCTTAAGAAAAATGAATCACTTTATTTTTATAGAACATAATATTCGCTAAAAATTTTACTTCAAACATTATTCTGTAAAATAAATATTTATAAAGCTCTATGCAAACACTTCACTTTTTAGTTTTGTTAAATGTCAAAGTGACATATTTGCAGTGCTCTTTAAATATTAATTTACCAAAATATGTTTAAAATCGATGAGAAATATTATGCTTAGTAAAAATGTTTTTCATTTTACTTTCTCACTATAGGCTACTATAGTATAGAGAAAGTATAGTGATCGCAAAAAAAATCAATGTTGAGATTTTTGTGGATATATCCGTTTTGAGACCCCCTGAGTCCAAAAAAGTGGTTTTTGCAAAATGTCTGTATGTACACAAAGCTAAAGCGAAAACTATTCGATAGATTTCAAACAAATTTGCACCAGACATGTCAAGTAGGCCTGTATAGATGCACAAAAAACGGTTTTGAAAAATACCCCCTTTTTGGCCAAAAAACCTCCAAAAATTCAGTTATAATTTTTTTATAAAAATATAGCTCTAACGATTTTGATAAAATTTGACTTATTTGTAGCCTTTAATGTACCTTACCATATGCAAAAAAACCGCATCTTTCTAAAAATTCTCGTTTAGCTAGTAATAATAATAACCGATGTTTGGGGGTTTTTGGCCATAAAGGGGGTTGTTTTCAAAATTTTGCAAAAACTTTTTTCGTGCATCTATAAAGGCCTAATTGACGAGTTTGGTGCAAATTTGTTCGAAATCGATCGAATAGTTTTCTCCCTAGATAATAATAATAACATTTATTAGTTAATCTCCAACTTTAATAAAAAATCACCTCTCCTACCCCACCCTACAAGTCATAGTGAATCTGTTTAATAATTTAAATATGTTTGTGAGAAAGTATGTGCCAGTTCCTGGTACCGTTTATTAATCATAAGATCGACCATTTAAGAGATATTTTCAAAAAAAGTTACGTTGTCAGATGAACACAGGTATTTTTAAACAGCCTTTTAAACATTTTCAATCAAAACATTTCTGCATTTTAGAACCATTTTTTACTTGCTAGATTGGACTAATCAAAGACGGGCAGTAGAATAACACTAAACAAAGTCAATATGAATAGCCAGCTGTAAATCTACGATAACCTAAACCAGAGTTTTTAAAACTGAACTGTAAGCAATCCCATTTTTCATTTTATAATAAATTGGAGAAGGGTGATTTTGCTCGTACATCAGCTGTTTTGAAAGTAATTTACTTCTAAAGGAACTGTTCGACGAATTTAAAATTCTTTTAAATTTCAACGATCTGATGGAAAAAGTCAATAGATATCAATTTTAATTTAAGTGTTTTATTACTCTCTAGATATATTTTTCACTTTAAGAACTCTATTGTTTAGAACATTTTTTTTCAATATGCTGATTAACAACTTAAATAACAAACAATTTGAGGGGATAAATGACACATTATTAGTGATAGGGACTAGTGAAAATAGTGAAGGTTCCCAAACTAAGCGATATGGAGGAGAAAATACTCTTTTTATAAAACATTGGATCTACCATATTTTATTTTGTTAGTAAAATATCATCCTTTAGTTATTGTTTTTATTTACTACAGAGTGTAAAGAAAACATAATTACAATATAATTTGGTAAGTATAAACAAGAGAACTACTATGTCAAATTTTCTTTTCTTTACGAAAGTAGGCACTTCATTAACTCTAAAAACACAAACCATAATGTGCTGATAAAAATGTTACAGAAATACGAAAGAAATAAAAAACCAAATATGCAGGTTAAAGTTCAGCCATTTTAGTTATATAAAATAAACATGCAAAATGATAATTAGATTGTAGATTTATCGGAATAAACTAGAAATATTTACATTCAGCATTCAAATTTTTTTATCAAAATGGTGTTTTTTTTTTACAATCAACTTGAACAATTAAATGAGGAGGACTTTTCCTTTCTACTTGTCTTTGGCATTTCAATTAAAAGTTATTTGATCAAGAATACAAACTCACAAAACTGTTATAACCTGAACAAAGATAACCTTACTTTAGCAAATAACACTTTAGCACATTTGCACAAGGGGTCCTTCACTCCAAATTCAAATAGCAGTTTAGCGTGATAACACATTAAGGGTCGGCTCTAGCTGTCGGCCATGTTGGCTGACACTCCATAACACCAATGTTAAATTAAAATCCAAATTTTTCCTTTATTTTTGATCGGAAAATTATAAACGATATGTCATTTTAAAGCTATGGTCAAATATGCATGCAAATTGCTTTTTCAAAACTAAGAAAAATATTTTGTTTAATATTTATTAACAATTTAAAACATTGATTTTTAATATTTTTTTTATGTTGTCACTATTAATTATAGCGAAAAATTACCAAGCCATTCCATGAAGAATTTCGTCCCCACGAGTTTGGTATTTTTTTTAAACGCTATTTGAACAATTCCGGGTTTTAAATGGATTTAGGCTGAGCAATGTCCGTGTAACCTACCGCCGCTATAGGGTGATTTTAAATATTTTTTTACGTTGTAACTATTAATTATAGCGAAAAATTACCAAGCCGTTCAGATGAAGAATTTTGTCCCCAAGAGTTTGGAATTTAAAAAAAAAATGCTATTTGAATAATTGCAGGTTTTAAATGGATTTAGGATGAGCAATGTCTGCGTAACCTACCGCCGCTATAGGGAGTCACAGGTTGCTTTCTGTTTTACTAGAGCCGACCCTTAAGCATTTAGCACAGGTTGCATGAATACCCCTATTATTAGTTCATTTATTTACAATGTGATTCAGTGGACTTGCTGGTATTTGAATTTAGTCAGCTCGCAATGTATAATCTTAAATGTATAGTTTACTATCAATATGAACAAAGTTTAAAATATCATTGTTATGTTTTCAAGGTTAGAGTTTTTATAATATTTACGAATTAGATAAATTAATTGGCAAATTTTGTCAGTTTACCTGAGAAATAAACAAATTACTCAAAAAAGCTTTCTTACACAAAAATCATTCCAATTGGTCTGGTAGAACTCTACAAATAACCCTTTTTTTAAAACAATTTTCACCAGTTATAATATCAGTCTACTAATGCTGTATTTGCAATTTATAAATTAACTAACTAACTACTTACTTTTAATTCTTCCGCTTCAAACCGCAACGTCACTTGATCTTCAATAATTGCTTCAACACCTGCTTTAACATACGCTAAACAATCTGACAGATCAAACGTTCTTCTCAAAGTCTCGTACGATCTGCTACGTGGAAGTAACACATTACTTTTATTCTGAAACATTAACAGTCTTAATTCAATTTACAATCAAATTTATTAGGCCTACCTTTTATTGTGATTCAAAAACTTAACCTAACCAAATCTATTTTGCAGTGATTTGTATGCCTACCCAATGTTTAATAAAAGGGAAAAACGTAAAACACAATATTTAGTGGTTCATTTTTTCTATTGTTCATATTGTACTGCCTTGTAAATGCTATAATTGTGGTTGCTAAACACATTAAATAGTTACCATATAGCATTTTAGTAAATTATTTTGTGATGTATTTTATTATGTACCCAATCAATTAATAGTAAATAGTATAAATCTACGAGTTTTTTAATAATTATTTTGTGATTGTGAATGCATTGTTTTACCTTTTTTTTTATTAATTGACAATAACATAGTTATCTTTTAAATAAACAAATGGAAATGGTAGAAAAGAGAACAGATGAATGCTACTCAATATTTACGAATTTCCTTTATCTCTAAGAAGTGCCACGTTTCGCCAGTATAAAGCAGGACATTTATTTAATAAAATGTCTGTTTCTGATACTTTCAAGCATTAGGGAATCTTATGGCGACACCCCAGATAAGATAGATTAAGTACATTTACTCGGTTCCGTTACAAACCATGCATCAAATACATGGCTAGAAATCCGTTACAATCTATCCACCAGACAACCATCAACAGTCTTAAGTTACAACAGTATAAGGAATGCTAGGGTATTAAGAGTCACTGTAGTTCCAACTTACATCTGCTTCCAAGTTGTTATTTCCATGATAGTTCAGTTCTGGTATTGGGGATAGTATCAAATCCTCTCGACTTATAACATTAGCCTCTCCCACGACTCCATTTATAGGTCTCTTTAGTGCTTTGTTTGGACCTCCTTCCAGATAATTTTGCCCAATTTCTTCTTCTAATTTAGTCTCATCCTCTCCGCTGTCCACTTTATGTTCACCTTCTGCCTGGGTGACTTCGCTACTACCCTCGTCTTTTTTCCCATCCTCGTCTCCATCTCCTATAGTTAATAATACTTTAGGTCTCTCGACGATCAGCTCACTTCGAGAATTCTCTCTGCTTTTGTTTTTCTTCTCGATGTTTTCTCTCCCATACAACTGAAAAAGACAAATGGAATCAACAAAAATTATTAGAGATAAAACTTATATACACAATACACATAGATTTATATTGCAAATGAAGAAATGTATTTAACTGCTTTACAATTTTATCTTATGTAGATAGAATGAATTGCCTTAAAGTAAGTAAAAAGAGTGTCCAACCCTTCCACTTCTTCTCTAAGTTTCTTACACTGACACTGCAATAGCTCTGGAGGTTTATCCAATAAAATGTCATTCTTTTAAAAATGACAAATTTATTTGACCTGCTTCATGAGACATTACTGTTATTTTTCTGAAAAGGCAACATTGCTGTCTTGTCATTTTTTGGACATGTTTGTTTTGTCATTTTCTCCCATTTCTAGTTTGTATTTAATTACAAAGTATTTTGTACACCTCAGCTCTTGAATTCTAGAGTTAGGTAGATCCGCCTTAGTCTTTATTTTAATTTTAGGTTAGGTTTTCTTTCTTGATTAATAGAAAATACAATAAATCTGTATACAATTTTATTGAATATGCAAAACCAAACCTTGATAAACACATAAAATAACATTATACATCTTAATGAGTCACATGATAAATGGATCTCTTCCTAGTATAAAGGCCGTTCAATAAGTCTTTAGAAAATCCAAAAGATGGCGCAGATAACTGAAAATCGTTTGTTTTTTAAAAGCATCATTACTCAGTAGACAGCTCTTAAATTTTTAGCTTTATAGAACATGTGTAGTAGCTCTCCTTTCTTTGTTGTCATCGATTGAAGGAGAGAAATTTTGTTTATTTTTAAAATATGGAAAAGCCAGTTTCGAGCGGTGATAAAACATTAATATACAGTATTGAAAGGTAGAGGTGACTATACCCAAAATAATTGATAAAAACTACGATATTGTGTTAAGCAATCGGCGATTTAAAATGTGTGAGATAGTTGAGGCCACAGGCATATCACAAGGTATTATGTTTTCAATTTTACATGAAAAACTGGGAGTGAAAAAAGTTTGAGCAAGATGGGTGCCGCGATAGCTCACAGAGGAGAATAAACGCCATCGTGTGGTTGATACTGAGGCTAATTTTGTGCTTTTTCTTCACAATCCGGATGAGTTTTTGCGTCGATACATAACTAACTATGGACAAAACATGGATTCATTATTACACGCCAGAGACAAAGGAACAGTCAAACTGTGGGTTTTTGAAAGCAAATGGGCTCCGAAGAATATGAAGACGGTGAAATCGGCTGGAAAGGTTACGGCCATAGTTTTTTGGGATACAAGAGGAATTCTTTACATCGGTTACTTGAAAAAGGAAAAACAATAACTGGAGGGTATTATGCATCGTTATTGCACTGTTGAGTGAAGAAATAAAAACTAAACACCCTCATTTGAAAAAGTCCTCTTTCATCAAGACAATACCTGTGCAGTTTCAATGGCTACAATAGTGGAATTGAAGTTCGAATTGTTACAACACCCACAGTATTTGCCAGATTTGACTCCCAGTAACTTTTATTATTTTCAAATTTGAAAAAATGGCTCGGCGGATAAATGAAGAAGTTATCTTTCAAACAGATGATAATTTTGAGGACCTTCTGAATTTTACTTTTTGGATGGGTTAAGAAAGTTGGAAAAATGTTTAGAAAAGTGTATAAAGCTAAAATTAGGTTATGTTGAAAAATAAAAAAAGTTACCCACAATAATTTCTGTTTCTTTTTTAATAAATTTATTGAACGACCCTCGTATTACAATAAATTATCATAAAATATATCTACAAAACCGAGCACTCGTTCACTAATCACACATTCTGATAAATATATATAATGAATAAATCGCACTCTGGCCGTATGTGTGACAAACAATCTGTTAGTATTTTTATAGACAAATTGTGAAAATGTTAATTAAGAGTTTATTTCATCAAAAGTGTAACTTGTCTAAATGAAGTTATAATGAAAAAATATCCATTTCGCAGCATACAAAATTTATTTGTAGCTATAATTATGGATATTTTAATGTTATTCAAACTACAATTGGAAAAAAAATACTTTAGATATAATCATCTGATTTAATTATTTGAAATTAATTGATTGTGTTAAGTTTTAGTTATACAAGAATAAGTAGGGGAATTTTAAATTCAAGGTTAGTGCAAAATAAAATAAGTACACCTACTACAATAGTTATTATACATGTGATATTTATTTCTGAAGAAAAATATTTAGGTCTTTTTTAGAAGAGGGCCGCCATGAATGTTGAATGCAGGTAAACATACTGGGACTAAAGACTGTAGGTTAGAACTTCGGGCTATTTTTTTTAAATGCTTGCATTTCTGTTACATAAAATAACTTAATTTAACTTATATATGTTTACAAAATACAGTGCAATTAAGTAGCATGTATTATTTTAATTTAATTTATATATTACTTAACAGTTTCGTTAGTTTTTGTTACCCTGATAAAATTTTTTAAGAGTGGCGGTCCTCTTCTAAAAAAGACCCAAATGATTAGCCTTATTAATCACGAACTACAGTAGGCTACCATTTAAGCAAGATTTTCAGATTCAATTGTAGTTCAAATAGTCTAACAATTTAGACAAAAAATGCAGGTTGTTTCTGAAAATCTAAATTAATTAAAATCGTAAAATAATGTAGAAAGAGTTTTAATAACCGTAAACTACATTGTTAAATCACTGATTCACAGAATAACCGATTTTGATGATTCTTTGTGTAGTGTTTTATGTTGCCATTCCCAAATGTACATAAAGCCTGCTCATGAGAAGGTTCTGTTTGACTATGAAAGAGGGTATAAATATGTAGCTAAAACCTTGTTTAGTTAGTTATACATAAGTTAGTAGTAGCTCAAATGTCACTGAAGATGACAAATTTGTCGCTGAAACGTGTTTGACCATTAAACGTATTTTTGTGGGAGTGGTGTTTTTATTTTTAGAAAAAATACTCCTGAGCTTAAAAAATCCTGTACATTTCTTAGGTCTATCTTGATGAATTCATAAAATATTTGCAACAACAGAGATTAAGCCTACGCACCTAGAAGCTATTGTTTAAGCAAAATGTAATTGAAATTGTTAACATGAATGCATCACATCTGGAATAAGATATCAGTAGGCTTATACTTTTGTTTATCTTTTCAAGGTCATGGTCACTGCATGTGTAAATGTTTGGTTTGCAGATCAAGGTCAAACTGTGTAGGAAGTAGGTTGGCACGACCTTCAAGATGGGCCAGCTATATAAACACACCAAATAAACTTTGTTTTGATACTTTTTATGAAGTCACACTGCTTCCTCATTCATGGCCGTTTGCTTAAACATTCTTTGCAACTGTTTTCGGCAGTCCCTTGTTTGGTCTCCTCTAAGGTATCTTCTTGCATGAAAAATGTATAATTTGAATTGTTTTCTGCATTTAGAGTTAATACCCATAAAGATAGGACAGAACCTTTATACACCACTTGTTTGTACGTTTGTCTCGGACGATCTTCTCCGATGGGATAAAGATATCATTTAAAGAAATTTTATATAAGTATAAAGCATGCTAATCCACACACATTCCAATAAACAGTATTCTAAAACATGTAACTATGCACTTTGTGTAGAGCATCGTTTCTTCTAATGCTTCATTTAAGGGTAAAGATTTGTTTTAACTTTGTGATAAATAGTTTTAAAGATACTGTATTCCTACAAATTTGCTAAAATATCATCCCCTTTCTGTTTCCAAAAGCCCTGCAACAAAGATTATACAAAAACTATATATACACAGCACTGTATACTATATTTTTCTTATACTGTAGGCATACAGGACAACTCTAGTGAATCCAAATCCCATTATTTGAAAATTTGATCAAAAATAATTTTTCCTTGGGTAATTATGACTTTAGACATCATCACCTTCTTACTCATTAGTCTCCGCAAGTTTTAATTATCATATTTAGGAAAGCACACAAATGGAACACTCTTAGGCGACAAATATTGCACAGCTCATTATTCGCTAGTTAAACTAAAACTCCTCCGGTATTATGTTTTTATTACACATTCAGACAATCTTGCTTAAACTTAAAAATACTGGACTAATTTTGATCAATCCAAGTCTAAAAACTACCCAGATAATGTACCTAATTAATATTTATAGAGAAGGCCTTAAAACAGATTGTAAGACAAATCTTGACTAGACCAATAAAAATAAGGTTGTCTGACCTCATCTTGCCAATCAAGTCTGATAAATTTACAATAACCGAACCAATACGGTACTGGCCTTCACAACAAGGATAAGTGAGCCTTGGTTATGAATGAGTGAAGCAAAAATAATTGCTTAGTCCTTAATATGTTAACAGTGGGACAGTGGGGTTAAAAATAAAGTGTTACATTGTGTTGGCATGAAAAGGTTTATAACGGAGGACTTCAAGAAATATTGGAAAACAAAAATTGTAGAATGTAAAGTGACAGAAATTGTTGGTGGCAATAAACAAATTTAAGTATAAACCCAATTTGTTATCGAATCCAATTTGAAATTTTGAATCTGTGAAATGATTTTATAAATCTATTGATTGAAATGATTAAAAGGTACATTATTGAACTTAAACTAAGATATTGAAAATAAACGGTACTGGCACATACTTTCTCACAAACATATTTAAATTATTAAACAAATTCATTGTGACTGCATAATTATTGTAGGTGGGGTAGGAGAGGTGATTTATCAAAGTAGGATATTACTATTATCTAGAGAGAAAACTATTCGATCGATTTCGAACAAATTTGAACTAAACACGTCAATTAGGTCTGTATAGATGCATGAAAAAAGGTTTTGAAAAACAACCCCCTTTATGGCCAAAAAACCCCCAAAAATCAGTTATCATTATTATTATTATTAGCTAAACGAGAATTTTTAGAAAGATGCGGTTTTTTGCTTGTGGTAGGGTACATTAAAGGCTACAAATGAGCCAAATTTTATCAAAATCGTTAGAGCTGTTTTTTTAAATAAAAAATAATAACTAATTTTTGGAGGGTATTTTGCCAAAAAGGAGGTTGTTATTCAAAAATGTTCAAAACCGTTTTTCGTGCAACATGACATGTCTGGTGCAAATTTGTCTGAAATCAATCAAATAGTTTTCGCTCTAGCTTTGTATACATACAGACATACATACATACATTTTGTAAAAACCACTTTTTTTGACTTAGGGGGTCCCAAAACGGATATTTCCACAAAAATCTCAACATTGATTTTTTTTTCGGTCACTATACTTTCTCTAGAGATAAAAAAGAGTTTATCTGAAGAGAACTTTGGGGTTTCAACTTTGAAAGGTTTGGAGAGCTAGGAGGTTACAGAATGTTTAAGATTTACTCATCAATTTACTGGAGTTGTATGTTAAGGTACATTTACACTTGTACACATGTATGAGAACTTGTGTGAGATACTTGTTTGAGAAACAAGTGTGAAGTTTGATTACACAAATCACGATACTTGTTGAATCACATTAGAGCATTTACACTTCTTGTGTGAGATACTTGTTTGAGAAACAAGTGTGAAGTTTGAGTACACAAATCACGATACTTGTTGAATCACATTAGAGCATTTACACTTGCACACAAGTTGATTTTAACATTGGTTTTATCATCCCATATATTAGAAACCCTAATTTTCTCAATTAGTTGCAGTGTTGTTTTCCGACTCAAATTAGACATATTAACTTTAAGTTAAAAAGATTAAAATCACCTCACACAAGTCAATGTTTAAACAAAATTTTGTTCACTCAAAATGTATGAGGAAATGTTGAAGCTCACACAAAAAGTGTGAGCTTTTGAGTGAGAAAACGTTTCTGGATTTGTTAATTCAACAAGTATCTCTCACAAGTTCTCATACATGTGTACAAGTGTAAACGTAGGCCTACCTTTATATTTTTACAAGTGCAATAATCTGGTTTTCTGTTTTAGTAGTCCTGAATATTGTTTAAAACATGCAGGTAGTAAAGTAAGCTTCAAGCCCAAACGATTCTGTGGAACATTTTTCTGTAAGAGTGAAACGTACAGAATACATAAGAACATCAAGAAGCAACTTTTTATCGTTAAAAAAATGTACAAGCATTACTTTTAATTGATAATTTTTGGTCATTCAACCCTCCATGATTAGAGTGGGATAGTTAAAACTTATGCCAGCCATCATTTTATTATTGATGTTCGAATATATTTAACTAATACAGTACTTGCAGAAATTGATTTGTTTTTAATAAGTTTTAATATGATGTACCACAAGGCCATACGTTACATTTTAAAATGTTAACCACTCCCCTAATCTCACCATGGCCCCGACTTTATTTTTTAAAAGGCAATTTCTTCTTCCAATGGCCTACAAATTTTTATAAATTTCAAACTTCAATGTACCGGTACTTAGACTTAAGAGTCAGGTAATCATTTACAAATAGTGTAATCTACAACTTTTCAATAGAGTTGAAGTTAATTTTACACTTTATAAATTCTCCAAGTAAATTTGCATAAATTAAATGTGTTGAAATTGCATTAACATTTGACAGTTATATAACCATAATAAATGATAACGCAGAACAATTGAAATCTGTCAATTCATTCATATTTTTATTTGTGAATGGTCACACATTTGCCTCAACAATGATTCGACAGAAACATTTCAGAGAATTGTCCTGTCCTTAATTAAATATCCCTCTGGTACAATCACTGCACAAAGTGCATTTCCTAGACTTGTAAAAATTTTGCTGTTACTTTTTACCATTTGCAAAACTTCTAACCGTATTAAATTCCCTGTTTGAAATACTATTTTGATAATGATTACAGATGTCACACAAATAACTGATTTAATTCAAATAGGCCTACTTTTATCAATATCAATGATTTAAGAATTTGAGTGACATGAACTATGTTTCAAAGTGTTTGTTCAAAATAGGACTAAGCAAGGACAAATTGGATAAAATCCAAGAAACGCCCGAGTGCCCTTTATTGCTTAAACTGACTAAACAATTTAATATGAACCAAACACTAAGTAGAAAAAAATATTTGCTATGAAAATGGCATCAATTTATTACAAATAGTTAACAATAAGCAGGAGTGGCTAATATATATCCGTTAAATTGTACATTGTAGAATTAGGTTAACCTTACAAGAGAAAGTAAATGTAACTCAAGATTTGTTAATTTATCAGGTTTGTTTGAAGACAAGCATAATCCAAGTAGACACTGTGGTATATTTCAGATCAGAAGATCTCATCTTTGAACTTCGGCTAGAAACCAGATAGCTTTTCGTATCTATGGTTGAAGGGAAGGAGGGTGGAAGTAAAGCGGTTGACTCCTTTCCAAACTGACGTCAGATGAATAAGTACTTGATTTCTGGTTTGGGTTTGCATTCTTTTACTACAGTATTTAGGTAACCCCCACACACACACACACATATACAGTAGAACCCCTCTTAACCGGCCTCGGATCAATCGGTCCTCGGCTTAACCGGCCTATTTCAAGAAACAACAAAATCAAATATATTAACTGGCCGAAGTCTCAAACATCGATTATTTGACGGACATTTCGGGATGACGCAATGTTATTTGTGCTACTGTATGTGTTAAGGGTCGGCTCTAGTAAAACAGAAATCAACCTGCGACTCCCTATAGCGGCGGTAGGTTACGCGGACATTGCTCATCCTAAATCCATTTAAAACCCGCAATTATTCAAATAGCGTTTTTTAAAAAATACTAAAATCTTGGGGACAAAATTCTTCATCCGAATGGCTTGGTAATATTTCGCTATAATTAATAGTTACAACGTAAAAAACATTTAAAATCACCTTATAGCGGCGGTAGATTACACGGACATTGCTCAGCCTAAATCCATTTAAAACCCGCAATTGTTCAAATAGCGTTTTAAAAAAAATACCAAAATCTTGGGGACGAAATTCTTCAGGCAAATGGCTTGGTAGTTTTTCGCTATAATTAATAGTGACAACATTAAAAAATATTAAAAATCAATGTTTTAAATTCTTAATAAATATTAAACAAAATATTTTTCTTAATTTTTAAAAAGCCATTTGCATGCATATTAACCATAGCTTTAAAATGACATATCGTTTATAATTTTCCGATCAAAAATAAAGGAAAAATTTGGATTTTAATTTAACATTGGTCTTATGGAGTGTCAGCCAACATAGCCGATAGCTAGAGCCGACCCTTAATGTTGTGGCAGGGAAAAGGGGGGGAGGAGGAGCGTAACAAAGGAAGCCGCCTTGTCGATTGATTCTTGCTGCGGAAGCAAGAGGGGGGATCAAATCTTGCTTCCCACGGCAACTGTATCATTTTTTCTTGGAATCACTTAACCAAGCGGCATCCTTTGTTTCTCTTTCTTCATCTGTTATTTCTCGGAACCTTTACCGAATTTCGTGAGAGCAAAAGTGCTTGAAAACAGGAGGGGAGAAAAGGAGGCGAGGGAAGTTAAAATGTTTACATGTAATTTGTTAGTGTTTGTTTGTGTGTGTATGTACAGTACATACAATAAAATCAGTTGCAATAACGTCTTATTTCCTTTATTATTTATGAAATATGTACTGTAGGTTATTTTTTAACTAAAATCTATTTTTTACGGGAACCTCGGATCAACCGGCCAAACTCGTAACCGGCCAGGGTCTCGGTCCCGACCTGACCGGTTAAGAGGGGTTCTACTGTATATATATATATTTAAACCAATGGATGTCTTTAAAGGTAGTTTTTGCCATTTTCCAAATTTTTTTTTCTGTTTAAGAAGAAATTAAATAATAAGTTTTTTTTTTAATAACTAGGCCTATAGATTACATGTCATATAAAATTATTCCACTATACGGTTACATAGATACTATAAAATGCACTGATGTTCCACCATCCATTAGAAAAATCTCAAATTCCGCAATTTATGTTTTTTAATCACAAAATTTGTTATAGCCTACCTCAAAAACTAATTGACATCCACAAATAAAAATTTGCAGGGTTGTTGAAACATTACCGTATTAGAAAAAATGTGTGCCGAAGGTATACAAAAATAGTTATCTTATACAGAAAATTATTTGGATACAAATTTTTGATGGTTCAAAGTAAAAATACATGAAAATGATCCTCAAAGTACATCAATTGAAATAGTATCCTACTAAGCAGAATGTTCTGTTTTGTATTTTTTGTGTAATATAAAATTCAACAATATACAGCAATTTTCCCATAAAGGTACCAAAAGACAATTAGGCCTAGAGTAGACAATTTTATTTTCGAGAAGAAGTTGGTAGGGGACCCTGCCCAAGCCATATTTTCAACTAAACATAAAAGCAAGTACATTAAATAGCCTTTTAGGGTTATTGATTTTAAAAACAATTAGAAATTTAAGCATTCTCATTTCTTTCTTCTTTATTGCTTTTCTTTGCCAACATATTGAATTCTTTACATTATTTAAACTTCAGAGTAGGCTAATAGCTATTATTCAAAATGCAATAATAATTAAAGGATAAATTCAAACTGGAACAGGTGACATTAATTAAATTTTGCTTCAGATAGATTCTACACAAATGAAACGTGCATTTTAACTTGTATAATATACAAATTTAAAATAAATCTATGAATGACAGGCCTAAATAATGTGGTTAATAAGTTTCCATAGTAACAGAACATATATGCAACAATTATTTCTACAATTATTTTCATCAAATTAATTTACTATTAACTAAATTAATTTAAAACTAATCAATAATAATTTACTATTACTATAGATGTATTATTGTGAGATTTCAAGCAAGCCTAGTTGTTGATTCAGGAAGTTCTCTTTATATAGGTTGCACAACACATGTTAATTTCTAAATTAAATTCAACGCAGTGCAGCACTTTGTAAACTTCTGTTTATCGTTCAATCTATGTTGTCACTTTAATAAACTGTTCTCCACATCATATCCTCAATAAATTTTTGACATCCTCTTAAAGATCATTTACAGCTCATTTTAAAGAAATAGTTAATGTGCATCTTTTTTTAATATGCTTTTCTTCAACTCACTACCGTTCAACCGGTGCACGGTCGCCTCGGCTCTTACCGGACCGCCTCGGGCTGCTCCGTATAGCACATCGCGTTACGACTGCGTTCTCGCATACATATATTAACGAAAGAATTAACCCTCAAATATGGGGGGGAGGTTGGCCCTGAGAATCAAATTTTTTTGGAAAATCCAATTTACGACTATAACTAAAACATAAAATGAATGAAATTTTTTTCTAAAACATGCTTTCCTATCCACTAATAACATAAATAGACTCGAACTAAAAAATAACCCACATATAAAATTAATTCTTCCTCAGCTAATCTGATATAATGAGACTGATAGCTTGCAATCTTTTTACTTTTCATAAAATAAACACACCCAAAGAGCATGAGGCGTACTCTTGCGAAGTTCCGAAAACATCACGCTCCATGCTTTTTGGGTGTGTTTATTTTGTGAAAAGTAAAAACATTGCAAGCTATCAAGTCTCCAATACAATATCAGATTCGCTGAGGAAGAATTAATTTTATATGTGGGTTATTTTTTAATTTTTAGTTCGAGTCTATTTATGTTATTCATGGATAGGAAAGAATGTTAAAAATTTTTTTTCCATTTATTTATTAAGATTCCATAACTTGACACTTATACGATCAATCGTTTGCCTGATCTTTAATTTTTTTCCGCAAAGGATATAGCAATTATCACAATGGGTTCTTGGGTCAACTGTGGGCCCCTTTAATAGCAATTTAATTTTACCATGTCATAACCCCAGTTGTAACTCTGCATTGTTAGTAAATTGCAACGTAAGCACTCGGTAAACAGATGATAATGCACTAAAAGTAATGACATATGAATAAAGGCATAAATTGTTGACCTTGAATTAAGACATTTCTAATTAAGCAAGCTGTGAATAATTAGCCCAGAAAACTCTCTTCAATAAATACAATAGCCTTAACTTTGAATAAATGTGGGTACGCAAATGCAAGTTTCACAAACGTGCATGACCAATCAATTTAAACAAACTTAGGCCTACTTAAGAACCTGTAGGATAATTTTGCAGAAGCACTATGATTGTGCAAACGACTTGAAGTTTGATTGAAATTCAATATGCACATTTGAAATGCTGCCCTTTTATGAAGGCCCATTTGTGCAAGAAAAGAAAAGGCTGTTTAAATGATCTTTTGGAGGAGGAACTGTATTTTCTCTTTTGTTCCTTGACTTGCACAAAAAGAGAAGCAAGATCTACTCAAAGACGTTATTTTAGCCTATCAGGGTTAACTATCTCTACCATATTTAAATCCAAAGAATCACAATAATACAAAAAAAAAATACTGTACTGTACAAGGTGATTCATGCAGATATGCATAGACTTTGGGAGCTCAATCTCCTTGTAAAATATAAATCGGAAAACAATAATTCAAACATGCCTATAGAAATACAGTACATACGATAAGGTAGGCTAATTGGGGGATATATTTCAAAAGTTTTATTAGTGCGCCAAAACTGACACCTTGTTTGAATTATGTTCAAAATTCAGGCCATATAAAGTATTTAATACCAAATAGCTTGAGTTATCAGTAGAACCTAGTTAAGTCGGATCAACTAGGACCAAAGCCAGTCCGGGCTGATGAAAATCTAGATTAACCAAAGAATATGGAAGAAACAAGCAAATTAAACATGACCAAACAAATAACACATCATCTAATGTTTCTAATTTATCGAAGCATTTTTAGCTATACACTGATTTTCTAAACTGTCCTTTCAAAATCATTTGGAAAAAATTTCTCAATATTGTTCCTATTTTTCTTAGAGACAGTTGAAGTCCCTACTCTGAATTCAGCAGCAATCTTCTTCAAGAGTCCACCTTTACCTATTCTCTACAATGCTTTCATTTCCCTTTTCATTGTGATAACAACATTGCAAAAATTATACAGTTTGCAGATTGCACAGTAATAACAAAACAGATGAACACAAGCAGGAGTGCATCACAACTGAAGTGAACATGATACAAGGGCAGTAGTATTGTCTGTGGTTGAAGCATAGCTGAGGATGACTCACTGACTTGTTATGCATCCTACTAATACTTACAAACATAATGAGTTATACTTAATGTTCATACAAAGCATAATGTACATTTCAACTTTTTCCCCCAAACGGTTCCGGGTTGTGCGGAAAGCTGGATTAAAGAGGACTGAACTACCTGGGTTCTAATGTTATTTGAAAACACACAAGAGACCTGACAATGTTGTTTTTGAATGGCTAGCAAGTTGTACTCTTATTTTTTCTGTAGTCAAATTGATAAACTATTAAAAACAATAATCAGTAGGCCTAAACAAAAACTCAGTCATAATTTTGAAGTGATTAAGGGTCACAATTGTATTTTTATTGATTTGCTTTCTTCATAGAGGCAAAAATCAATTTTTACTGTCATTGAAATATTTTTGCCATAGAAGGAGACGTGATGAAATGTTGCGAGGAGATACGAGAAGACAGAATTGCTTGATGCTCCTACTTCGTCGTAAGGAGACTGTCTGTTTATCTCTTGCTTGTGCGCATGCTTCAGATTAATTCCGAGTCAAAACGTGGTTGAAAATTACCACTTGATGCAGACAAACTCGTGGCCCTTGTTCAAGAAAGGGCCGTTAGCTATTATATAATGCAAAGATCAAAGAACACCATGATCTGAACGTTATTACTAAATTATGGAAAGAGATAGCAAAAGAAATGAATGCTACCAGGTACCGGTATGTAATTTTGATTGTAAAAATTATTCATTTCAAAGAATGTTAATAAACATTTATTGTATTTTGGTATGTAATTTTAATTGTAAAAATTATGAATTTCAAAAAATGTTAATAAACATTTATTTTATTTTAGAACTTTCCTTCAATTCCTTCTTTGTTGTGAATTCTTCTTTCAAAATCCTACGTTATTTGTAGACTTTTTTTATTAATAAAAAGCTACAGTATCCCTGAGTAACACAGGCAAGAATTAATTTTGATAAAACTTCTTTTATTTCCATATTTTTAAAATAACACACACAAATTTTAGGTTAGACCTAGACTGATGAACCAACACATCAGTGAATGTATTTACATTCATTTACCGTCGCAACCAATTGAATAAAATAACAGATAAAATAGTTGATTCCGATATCCAGCTTACTAAACATATGTTTCATCATCAGATTTTTAAAACATTAAAATGTTCACATTACATGTTTTTGTAGTCATTGATGATACTCCATCCGAGGTATCCTCACGGAGCGCTGAAACCTAAACTAAGACCGGAACCCGTGTCAGCTGCACAAACATTGATTGGTCATCACTGATTAGGGCCTACTTAAGAGTAAAAACAAAAAAAGATAATGAAGAAGATCCGATGATTCTATTTTTTAAAGAACTGCTTCCGGAAATTAATGCCCTAAATCCAAGGAGAAAAAGACAGCTGAAATAACAAATTTTAAAACATGTAAAAATCTTGTGGAGGACCAGGAAAAAGAGGAACTGTTTTCTCGACCCAACTCAAATTCTAGTACTTACTTTAAGCGTGAATGAGAAACTCTACACCGCTCCACCAATGACATCCGTGAACCCCTCTGACACCCAGGAAATGGGTGTACAATATGCGTATGGAGAGCATCATGAAAAATTAGACTTCATCCAATAAGTAACGATTTAAATTTTTTTTACAACTTAAAAAAAAAGTCGCCTATACTTAGTGACTTCAAAGGATAATAAAAGAAGTTCAGAGCTTAAATTTTATGGTGGTATATAAAAGAAGTTCAGAGCTTAAATTTTATGTGCATTTTCCGAGTTTATGCACATTTTTGCAGACATAAGACCTAGAGCATTCGATTCCTGATGTCAAAAAACCAATACATGCAAATTTTCATCAAAATTGTTAGAGTCGTTAGCGAGATCCCCAAAATAAATGTATAAACAAATATACAAGAATTGCTCGCTTAATAAGATAAGATAGTAATAATTAAATGAATTAAACTCACCATATCAAAATTCAATATAAAAACTAATAAGCCTATGTTTAACTTAGTTACGGTATGGCAAAAGCACACTAAATTTAAAATAAAATGCTCAATAGGCCTAAACATTTCCGAATGCAAATATTTAATCAAATAAATGCAAAAAAACAATTACTATGATATTATCAGTCATTAATCAATTGTTTAAAGACTTTTTAGAAAATTCAAAATATAAATTTACTTTAGCAAAAGAACAAACTAAGATCGAACAGAAAATAATATTCAGGCAGTGGTTTTAATTATTTGAATTTCCCAGAATCCTTTGGTGCTCTCATACAGTTAGTTCTTTATCGCCAAGAAGTAAATTTTTTAATTTTGAAAGTTTAAAAAGTAGATATTCAAGATACGAAGAAAAGCATTCTAAATCCTATACTCTAATAGGAGCAATGTCTGTTTGTTTGTACGTAGGAGCAATCTCGAGATCCAGCGGAAGGATTTTGCTGAAAGTTTGGGATTAGAGGCTTTTGGATCTAAAAAATCGATTGGTAAAAACCACTACCTCAGGAAAACTCGTATTTTTCTAAACAACTCATTTGAAAATTGAAAATTTTTAACATTGGGCTTATGGAGTTTAAAAGCCCAATATGTTTATTGTCTATAATAATAACAGTAATCAGCTGTTTCCTATAATATTTCCATTATCAGCTGATTTCAACACCAAA
This sequence comes from Philaenus spumarius, assembly GCA_018207615.1. NCBI lineage: Eukaryota > Metazoa > Arthropoda > Insecta > Hemiptera > Aphrophoridae > Philaenus > Philaenus spumarius. The sequence continues at coordinate 199,454 of JAGFPH010001259.1, forward strand.
CGTAACTAAAACATTATTTTTGTGCTGTTAATAACCGTTCTAAAACCCTTTTCACCAGTTTCTGCATTCTTTATATTTTATAAAGGTAATATAAATTACCTAATGATTATAAAATTATTATTTGTTGTTTCTAAAATACATTAAACAAATTCAGTATGCGATTCGTATTTGCATACATTTTCCTAAAAAAAGTACTGAGGAAGGCTCGGTCGCCCAGGTACTACTATTAAAGTAAGCTTAGACCCAGAAACTAAATTTTATTTCACAAAGAAGAGAAATATTTGGTATACAAACTAACTCTAATCACAAATTTAATTCAAACCTACAGTCAGTTGATTATTTATTTTATTTATGTACAAATGACTAATTTCCATTTGAAGAAGAATATTAAATTTTTTTAATTTAACAAGCTCGGTTTAAAACTGTGAACAATGAAATTAATATTGATTAGAACCACTAAATTAAATTACTTGGACTTTAGTATTTAAGATTGTTAGCCTAGATAATATTTATTTGATACTAATAATTAAGCTTAAACGTATTATATTTGACCAGAACATACTATTTGACCAGAATCAGTTTCCCAGAGAAAGAGAATTAGTTTTAACTGTGCTCAAATTTTTAAAAAAATCAAGTTGTAATTTAAAATATTTCACCTATTTATGTCATTGTGTTCATAAAATAAAGAAAATGGAATAAATTATAAAACGCAATCGAGTATATTTTATTACTAGAATGTTTGTTTTAAATTAGATCAAATTTAGTTGAAACTTTTTAACTGAAGTCAACATTTTAGAAGTTTGTTAATTGCAATTAAAATCGTAATAAAATATTATTGCCAACAATTTGGTTTCACAAAGTGGTTCGAACTAATAATAAAATTATTATTAATACATGTTTGTTCATTGTATTTTATGTCATTTTATAAAAATAACTTTCTTTTATCAAATGTCTTTGCGAAACCAGGCATGGTTTAAAATTTGTTCATGTCTAGTGAAAGGGAGTTAAGCTCGTTTTGTTAATATCTTAACCAAGTCAATATAAGTCAAATTAATTATGGTCTAATAGTGTTATAGAAATAGAGTAATTTGATTGTGCAGCTAAACCGCTGACTTGAATTGAGCGAATTTTCAAAATTAAGTTTATATGATCTAGGGTTTCAACCAACTATTTGAGAAATTATTTTGGTCTATTCATGAAGGCGCAGGATAACTTCCGGATTGTACAAAATGTATTAGTAGAATTTGTTTGCACCTCGACCTTGCGGACTACTTCCCTCGCAGCAGACAAGCATCCCGTGTGGCTTTGTAACAGAAACTGCCCCCAAGGTAAAATTCCCCACATGGATTTGAACCAGATACTGTTATGGTATTTTACGTTTTAATCGACTTTAGGAGAACCAATTGGGCTACAAGGTCATGTAAAAAATAAAAACAAAATGTGCAGGATAATATTCTATATTTTAAATTTTTTAGATAAAACTCCAAACAAGAGTCGTTTTAGTACGAATAATCTAAAAAAATTGCCACTTCCAGCCAAAAACGTGCTTCACTTTTTGGCAAACGAACTCGTCCGAATGATTTAGAAAATCAAGGTATGCACCAAATTTGGACCAAATCGGAGTTAGAGAGCGAACACATATATACATACACATTTTTGATGACACCATAAAACGTGTTCTGGGTATCGGTGCTCACTGGCCAGTCCCGACCTTAGGTCACTCCAATAGTTCACCTTTCTTATGGAAATTCGCTAAAAATATGTGACACAAAGTAAATAGGCTATTAAATAGTTTAACAATTGGCAAATTGCCTTATCAAATTACTATGCGAGTGTCAATTAAATTTGAGAAAACTGTAAATATCCGAAAACTATAAAATAAACAAAGTTGCTTCCAAGAGGTAGAAAGATTAATAAGACAAAAATTGTAATGCTAGTTGTAAATGACAGACTAGTTGTAACACGTAAATACGCAACAAATAATCAAAAATATCTAGGCATAATCCTTGTGAGTTTAGGCCTATACATAAACTAAAAAGTTATGATAGAATTGTTCCACGTAATCAAACACAAATTACAGTTGATAACACAACCTATAAGCTTCTTTAATTAACAATATTTCATTATTATGCAGCAGTTAGACTTAACCCTACTTACTCGTGCATTCATATTTTCTTATCTATACTGGTATTTAGATTGAGTTATCTTCAATGCAAGATTGAAACAAAATCATAAATGAAATAAATTAAGTTATAGGCCTAAAGGTTTTGTTTAGGAAGTTATGCAGACCTATGCTACCTAGGTTTATCATTTGATAAGAATACTAACAACATTTCCAAGAAGTACATAAGTTGTTATTGTATAAACTAATTTAGATTGCTAAAATATAATCTTGTATTATAAAATGATCGTTTGTATATATCCACAAATTTGCAGCCTTGGAGTAGGAAAAACACAGAAGACCTTTTTTATAGCCCCCTACTCTTAAAACACACAGAAAAATATAAATTTTTAAAAATTTGGGAGTTTACAAATTGGTTTTAGTTAACCTTCTTATCCTTTGGGCATTTTAAAATGGGATCTCTTTTCTTATTCCTCCTGTGTGATGACTGACTTTATGTGTCAAAATATAAACTTTCCCACAGGTGTTTGGAAATATAAATTCCTAAGACACTTCCATACTATGCCACTATATATGTCATTTGGAAAGACCATTGGTGTTGGAAATTGGTCACAAAAAACCTTTACAAATTTTGCCAAACGTGCTGATTTTGGGTATTTTAGTCTTTAAAGTAAACTTTAATATAAAGTTAAGTCTTTAAGTTATATGGAATAAATAACTTAAAGGATTATACTCTAGTCTAGAGCAATTCACTATCAGCTGAAACATTTGATTGTGACTCGTTAGCTACAGGTGAGAATAATCCAGAACTTTGGAGAAAATCATGTTCACATCAAGCATTGGTCAACATTCCCAGAACTTCACAAAGCAGTGCAAACAAATGAATTTGCCAAGTTTTTTACTTCTCCAAATGAAATGGTAAGTTACCTTCCTTTTTTAATTTGTGCAATAAATAGCACTAGTCCTTGATTTTCTTTGTTTTTTATTTTCTATTCTAAAATTAATCACAATTTCCAATAGTTGGTCCATTCTTGTATTCCTTTCTTTATACCTATTCTTCAAAGGACAGTTTTACAAAATACGACAATCACGGTATAAATCAAATCAATTAAACTAACTGTAGGCGTAATTAGCTCATAGGGACTGAATAAAAACTGAAAATGCTTGATGGTGGTTGTCAGTCCCCAATCTTTGTTCTTATTGGCTTTCGTTGAAGAGCTCAGACACTCCAGCGAATCAAGTTGCTATCCATCTGGCAAGGTTTTACTAGCTGGCAAATGGTAACATCACCTGTTTCAGCTTTGCCAAATGGTATACAGCTTTACACTTGCATAAAACAGTTTGCAAGCTCCCAATGTATTCTTAGTTGCTAATCGGTACTTCTTATATCTTTTAAAATTTGTTTATAACAGTGATAAAAATGTGATTTCTTTTAGACAGCTGACACACTTCTTTTATTAAATACAGTTCTAATTATTTGGAATTATTCCTATTTACAAGTCTTCTAATACTAAATTTGAATGTCTTTTTTATATACTTATGCATAGTAGTCAACCTATTTAGGCTACAGCCTATAGTAGTTTTTCTTGAAATGTTGAAACCTTCAATTGCATTTTAGGGTTTTCAGTTAATAATGCTTTCCACAGCAAACTATTGGTAGGCCTATATTGAAAATTCTGATAATCCTAATCCAAAATCATTTCCCCAAAATCTATAGAAGTATCTTTAAGAGCATTAAGAAATATCAAAATGAAAATCAACCCAAGACCTTTTTATTTATATCTGGAATTCACTGAATTAGGTCCAAACAAATTTTCAATTAATTATTTAAACATTACATTAAGATCAAACAATATGATAAGATTGAGGCTTTTGATTGTAGCAAATAATCAATTTCCTCATTACTAGCCTACTTGACTTTCAATTATAAATTTCCATTTTCATTGGTACCTGAAAAACATTTACACATGTTAAAATAATACCACAGAGAAAAGATTATATTTCAAAATATCCTAACTGCCATGCCAAGAGTTGTTAACTCTAACATCTTACTAAATTAAATGAAAACACTATTTGCAGTGTAACTATTTTATGCACATGAAAAGTGTTGTCAAACGGTAAGGACAAAGAGGAACGTCTTCTTCCTGTAGACTAGCCATCCAACTTGGCAATATTGGACACTTATTGTTGACTCCAACCGTTTTACACTTTTCTTATTCCGTTAGACATTCTGAACGCCTAGCATATATGTATATATAGGCTACTTTGTCTGTTACAATACACATAGGCGTGTCCAGCGGAGGTGCCATCGGTTCCGTGGCACCACCACTAGATTGAGAGGTCTGTGCAGAATGTGCTTTTTTGCTTTTTACGTAGAACGTAGAAGCACTATTTAAAAGCCACTTCACATATTGTTCTAATTAACTTTAATTTCGTATAGCATTTTCCGCAATACAAAATGTGCCATCGGCGGCCATTACGTTTTCGTTGTGATTTGTGAAGCGCAGCTACACCCTTAGTGTAGAAGTATAGTTGCCGTTGTTGCCGCAGGCCTTACTCAGCGCTAGTAACTTGCGATGCTGGTGCCGCCGCGCCGGACTGCTGGTGACTGTTTATGTTTAGTACTTAGTGCAACTCATGACCTCAGTCAGGCATAGGCGTTCAGTGTGTACATGCGTCAGTACTGTGTTCCTTTTATTATTTAATTTTGGATCGCTTATTCATAATAACTTATTTTTATGATGTAAAAATGGCTGATTAAAACACCAGAGCCCATCAAGGAATTGGACACTCAACCACAAACAGGTACAGTAAGTTATTTTTACTACAAAAAATGTAAAATCTGTAATGTGTTCCTGTAGGCCTACACAAGTTTATAAATTTGTTCAAATCTGTTATATTTGCCTATGTAATAAGTACACAAAACGATTGTTAAAAGTGCATCGTTTGTGATTGTGTAATCGACATACATAAAATAATAAAGGCCTGGCGGTTAGGCTAGGTAACCTAAGATTGTTTTAATGTATAAATGTGTATGCAGTGTATGCCGTGAAGTGCACTCTAGCCTTTTCATGACTTTGTAATTAGTATCACAGAAAAAGGGGTATGCGGGATTTTATCCTAAAATAAAACTTATGTTATTACTAGGTTGGTGTTCCAGCTAATAATAAAGTAAATTTTATTTTCAGGTTTTTATGAATTTTTATATTTCATCTTTGTAGAATATATCATATCTAAAAAAATTGCTTCTATGGTTTTTTTCATGGTTACTTTCAAATTTTCAGTTGGCAAAATCCTAACATGTACAAACTTTTCGTCGCAAAACCTAAACATATTTTATTGCTAAAACAAAATAATTTGTATACCATTATATTTGAAAGTTGTCACTGAAACAGAATATATATAAATATAGGGTTAAAATAGGCGTTTGACTCTCTAAACCTAAAGCCTATGTTCTCTTTTCAGATGCGGATGCTGTAGCTAGTTCCAGTTCGGAAATTATTCAAAATTATGACGATAGAAACAAGGTTGATGTTGAGAAGCCACTGAAGAGAACAGCAGAGCTTGACGATCCTTCCCTTGATTTACCAAAGAACAGGCAAGAAAGATCGGCCCGGATTTCTCGTGAACCATACCAACCACGAATTTCAAACTACCCTACAAAAGAAGTTGGCAAGGGAAAAATTCTAGAAAAAGATGGTTCGAAAATTACAAATGGCTAGAGTACAGCGTGGAAAAGGATGCGGCGTATTGTTTTTACTGTCGTTGTTTTGCAGTAAATGACAGTTCACTTTCTGGATTGGTTGAAAATGCATTTACAACAGCTGGGTTTAGTTTTTGGCATAAAGCTAATGAAATGTTTAGAGCCCACGAAAAAAGTAAATGCCATATATCGAGTATGATTGGGTGGGAAAATTATGTCACTAGCAAACTAGTCGATGTACTGTTTGATAATAATTCAAAAGAACATGAACTAAGAGAGAAAGAGACAAAACGCATAGAAAACCGTAAATACATGCCGCGGCTTGTCGATATCGTCCACTTTGTTAGCTAAAATTGGAAAACCTCATAGAGGACGTGACGAGCGTGAGGGTAGTGTAGAGTAAGGTCTTTTCCTAGAAGTTGTTGCTATTGCAAAAATATGACTCTTTTTTTCAAAACTACTTGGAAAAGGCCCCTAAGAACTGTACTTATCTCAGCAACCTAATTTAAAATGACATATTATCGTTATTTCGAGGAGTGATACTGAAAACCATAAGTGATGATATCAACGAACAGCCCTTTGCAGTTATAGCCGATGAAACGTCTGACGTGAGCCATCACGAGCAATTAGCAGTTGTGTTTCGCTAAACTCCAAAAGGAAATGCATATCCTGTTGAACGATTAGTATCCTTACGGCGATTGATGAATACTGATGCTGAAAGCATATTTAATGCAATAAACTGTGTGCTGTCTGAAGTAGGTGTGCTATGGAAAGATGTGGTTTGTGTGTGCTTTGACGGAGCTTCAGCAATGGCTGGTGAGTTCACCGGAGTACAGGCTAGATGTAAAGAAGTCAATCCGTCCCATCATGTATGTTCACTGTTATGCGCATTGTTGAAACCTTGCCTTGGTTAGTGCCTGCGCAAATTACAAGGAAAATCCTATTATTTTTGACTTCTCTGGAATAGTACAGATGATTTTTAACTTTATTGAAGGTAGTCCAAAGAGACACGCAGTCCTTGAGAACATCGTCAAACAAACTAGAATTAAACTAAAGACTCTTAAATCCCTTTCAGACACTAGATGGGCCTGCCGTTCAGAGGAGGTGTTTGTAATTTATGTTCACTTACATAACATTGTAGAAGCCATTGAAGAGTGTATGGAGTCTAGTGCCTGTTCAAAAGCTACAAGTGAATGTTTTAGGGAATTTGCAAGTGAAATCTACAAGTGAAATCTTTAAATTTTATTGCATCTTTGCAAATTATGCATCCCGTACTTCAGCTTGTTGTGAAAGTGAGTAAAGCTCTCCAAAGCCCTAAAATATACCTTTGCAGAGCAGTTGACGATGTTGAAAGCCTAGCTCTTCCTTTGGTAGAAATGAGAAATAGTGAAGAACAGTTTGAAGACATCTTTGTCAAAACAAAGGAAATGTGTAGTTCACTAGATATTGAAATCCCTAATGTTCGGAAAAGAAAATTATCAGTCCTATTAGAAGACACTGGTTGCTCTTTTCCCCCTTTCTACGCGCCCACAAAAAAATAAGAATTGAAATTTTGTACTTATGACCCTGTTTTGGACCGCCTTGTAGAAAATCTGAATACTCGATTTGATCAAGAAACAAAAAAAGTGATCTCAGCTTCAGGAAAATTGATGGGATTAAATATTAATGACTGTTACAAGTGTGAAAATGAGGACTTTGAAATTCTCGCAAAACTAGAGGCAGAATTTAAGCTGTTGAAATCAAAGAAGCATGGGAAAACTGATACAAATTTTCCGCCTAAAAGTGTTCCAGAATGGATAGAATGGTTATCGAAGTTCCAACGAGGCTCAGCCTATGAAAACTTTAGTGCTGTTGTTAATAGATTTTGTACAATGCCTGTAACCAGCTGCACAAATGAAAGAGTCTTCTCTAAACTGAGCGTCATGAAGTCCAAGCTCAGATCTACAATGCGTCAAGACCGTTTAGAAAACTTGATTATTCCGTTTGTGGAACAAGAACTGGCTACTAACGCAAGAACATGTGATATAATTGACAACTTCAAGAACAGTGTTGCATTTGATAGTCGGATGACTCTATAAAGTGACGTGAAACATCATCTTGCAATACTTCATGTTCAAGTGATATGCATCACTTTGGTCTTAACTTTGACTTTATCAAGTAGGCCTACAAAACCTTGTTTATATTGATTTTTTTTTACAATTCACATTGATAAAACTTACACTTCTGTGTTCCTTCCACTATTGTAGGCCTTCTTTGTATTTACATGTAAATAAAAATTCTAAAAAACAAATTCCTTAATTCGTTATCCAAACTAAATAAAGAATAAAGTAAAATAATTTATATGGCTGCCAGATAGTATAAAAACATTTTTAGGCAATCATTTTCAAATATTTCCCGGATCCTCGTATTTTTTCGCAAGGTACTTCAAATCCTATGCCCACAGAAAGCTATTTTTGGCACCATCACTACTGAAGTCCTGGACACGCCTATGACAATACACATTTGAGGACTTACCCAGCACTTGTTTGCAGATCCACAGATACCTACATTTAAAAGACTTTGTAGAATTTTAGTCTGCAAGCCTAATTATAGGATTTAGTTTTTTTTTATACAAAACCCAGATAAACATATTTTTAGAAACTCATCTATTGCTGACCAAATAGAATAGAACAAAATTAGCAAATTGAATCGTTAAACATTTTGTATTTTATACTTTATAAATACAGTCTATAGGCCTATTATTGATGAAAATATTTGCATAACCAAAAGTACCTACAAGCAGTGATGTTGGCTGCTATCTTACTGACATTTTAAACTTAACAATCAATCATCCACATTGGGTTAAATATATTAAGATTAATAAATGGTTAACTCTAAAATGGTTAACCTTGTATATTTTATATCTCAACAATCCTTGTTTTAAGATATAAGATTGTCTAATAATATTACATTGGCTACCTGTGTTTTTTTGTTTTAATAATTCCCTTATATCAAGTATTTTGTTTAGTTGAGTTTAATTTTGGATGACAAACAAATGAAACAAAGAAATGCTACATTCAAAATAAGCAAAACCTGCTGCACTTGTTTTGTAAAAAATCAACTATCCTACAATAACTGTTTATGAGCTACGAGATTTATGTAACTAAAAACTGATACATAATATGCGCCCTCCTACTGAACTTGCCCTACTTATCAGCTGTTTTATATTTGTTATTAACTTTAACATCATGTTTATATCATCATATGATTTTAGCAACAGCTGTTCTCAAATTTAATTTTTTAAACTTAAGCCGCGGTCCGACTAGGCTAGTTACCAGCCGCTAGTAACTAGCCTCTGGTGATATTACCAGCAACCAGCGTAGTCTGACCCAGCACTAGCAGCAGGATAATGCCAGCGGCTAGTATTTACTAGCCGAAAACAGAAGTCGAACATGTTTAACTTTTTAACGCTAGCTACCATCCGCTAGCAGTCACGTGACCTCCTCGCTGGCGCCAGCCAGCCTATGTGAGCCCCTAGTAGCTCACTAGTGGCTGGTGAAGGAGTTGTTCCCAATATAAAATTACAACTATGTGGAATTAAATTATACTAAAATGTTGAATTAATTCTGTTGAATCCTGGTCTTGTAACCATTATAGTGTTGTCATTGATTGTTTTTATGTTTTATAATCAATATTTTAAATGGATTATATTGGTTATTATTGTCAAGTTTATGAAAATAACATTCATAAAATGAGTAGTTATTATTAACGGCAAAAAATCTAAACTAAGAAACGAAATAAAATTGTAGGTAGGCCTACAATTTTTGTTATTTAAGATTTATTATAATACTGTGCAACTATGCTTAAAGATTTAAACTATGCATCAAGGCCTACCTAAAATGCAGTTTAAAAAAATGTTTTTGCAGATCCCGTCCATGTTTTTTAAAAACTAAAGATAATATTTGTCATTTATAATACCACAATAAAAACAACGAAAATCATTTTTTTAATCAGTTTCATATCACTATTAATTTTCATAACATTCATACGTTATTCTCAATGCAGAATAAAAAGAAGGCAGGATTTACAAACCCACATAATGCATATTTATATATGAAAAAATAAACAGCCGATGTTTTCAAGACAACAACAGTCACTTTACTAGCGGCTAGTAACTAGCCTTGCACATTCAAATGTGAACCCTTTCTCCTGCGCTGGTTGCTGGTGATATTACCAGCGGCTAGTTACTAGCGGCTGGTAACTAGCCTAGTCGGACCGCGGCTTTAGAAGTAAACTTAATATTATTAATATTGTAAAATGAACTATTTTTTCTAAAATATTTCATACTAGGGAAAACCCCTGCCTGCTCCACATGCCAACCCCGTTGTAATCTTTATACACATAATCATGTTAAGTTTTCTTTATAATAAAGGTATAAGATTTATACCCGAAAGCTAAGATCGTAAATAATATTAAATGTTCAAATCAAATTATTTCGTGTATTTTATAACAGCAGTTCTAATAAAGGTTAATAGAACCAGCAAGGCTCACTTAATAAAAATTGAACCTAAAAGTTAGAAACAAATAATTGCATCAAAGTTTTAAATCAGCTGTTAATGGAAATATTGGCGCAAACAGCTGTTTTACCACTTGTTTTATTCAATTGGTTGCTATGGTAATAAATGTAGCCTAAATACATGTGTAAGTTGGTTCATCAGTCTAGGCCTAACTAAATTTTTTTTCCTACTAAATTTACATATATGGAAATAAAAAATCCTTTTATCAAAATGAATTATAGCCTATGTTAGTCAGGGATAGTTAGTATACTTTTTATTGGTAAAACTATTTTTTCAATCGGTTCAGTACACCTAGTTCCAGAGATTACCTCCTACATACAAACAAATTTTACCTCTTTATAATATTAAGTAGGCTATAGATAGATGTCTAAGTATTGGGAAGTATAGGCCTATCATTTAACATTATATCAAGTGCATTCACAATAATTAAATAATTTGATTGTCTCTCCATGGTGGGTATAAAGCTATGATTGCTTACAATTTAACTAAATTGATTAGACAACATCCTCTGTTAAGGTTTTATTATTTACTGTCTCTACTTAAATTTCATTAGATGGCTTTATTTAAACCTATTAGGTACTAGCCTACTTTTTCTTTCTACAAAACATACTAACTTCTATAACAAATAAAGCAAAGAAAGCTTTAGAATAAAAGTAGCTTATTCAAATGGTATTCAGTTACATTATTAATTATTATTAACGAAATAATGTAGGCCTATAGGCAAAGTTTGTGGCCTAATAAACTAGTAGTTTTTGAAATTAACTTGGGTATATTTTATGTTTTTATTATTTTTAGACATGAGCCAAACAATTGGAAAAGAGGTCTAAAAAGGTTAAAAGGTATCATCATTATATAAAATCTCTAAAGCCAGAGAAATAAAATACTTCTTTTTTTAGTTCAGATAGTTTAAAATAACAAAGTTTTGAACTCATTCATTAGGTTGTAAAGTTTATAAATTATATAGGCTACTAATTACTCCTTCAAATGCCAAGAAATGAATGAAGGACGACACATTTTTGACAGCAACTCTTCACCTAACATTTTCAAGATGTTTGCTAATAATCAATTTGTATTTCTTGAACCCTTTAATATTTATTTTTAGACAACTCTATCATATTAAGTACGGTAGTAATCGAATCAAAAATATCAAAGTGAAATTTCTATTCAATTTATAGCTTGGTAACCAAACTTTGAACAATCAGTTTATATAATCATAGGACTATATAAATATTTTTTGTGTACTGACTTAACTTTATACCAAATGGGGCTAATAATACACATACAGAATATATTAACGTCAACAGCCGTATTTTAAACTGTCAAATTATAGCGATGCTTGCCAACTGCTCAAAAAGTTTATATCATAAACAGGACAACATGTAGCTTACAGGAACCATTTTGTAAACTAAAAAGCAATACATTCGTTATAGGCCATACATACATAGGCATAAGTACACAATTTTCACTTAGCTTTACTTACCAGTTCAAATTGTAGGCTATAGTTTAAGTCTATGTATGTGAATGTGAATTTAACAATTGGTAATTGTGTACTACTACTTTGTCAGAAACAAATCTTTCCGTATTGAGATATGTTTCGTATTATTTATGTATTCTAACAATGAATTAAAATAAAGGCCACAAAAAATAAATTCACCATAAAAAATGAAAAGAAAAAAAATAGCCTGAAGTTCTAACTTACAGTGTATAGTCCCAGTATGTGCCAAGCAAAGGAAGTAGGCTTAGTAGTAAAAAATATCCTTTATCGATAATGGGCTTAAATCGACCAATAAACATGTTTAAAGAGCCGGAACAGTAAACAAGATAAGGTAGGTTTGTTAAAAGTGGAGGTTAGATTCAGACGGTTGTATCAGTTGTCATGACGACTTGCAGTAGTAACAAACTTTTTTGTGCTACAACTGCCGTCTAACGTTAACACAGTTTATAATCCTCACAGAAAATGAACATAAAATGTCTGGAGTGTGCGGAAATGTTCCAGTAGCGTGTGATGAACTGTCAACAAGTGTCACTAGTCCTTCATCAGATGACGACTTTTAAAGTAAGTTACCGGTACTCATAATTCGTATTTCTTTTTCCGTGCCTTTAATAAATAGTTAGAATATATAAATATATCAAATATCTCAATACGGGAACATTTACTTGAAACATATTAGAATTAGAGATTATAAGTTAGAACTTCACAGGCAATTTTTTTTCTTTTCATTTTTTAGGGTGAATTTATTTTTCCGGGCCAATTATGTTACAGTAATTCATTGTTAGAATACATAAATGCGAAGCGTATGTCAATATGGGAAGATTTGCTTATGACAAAGTAATAATAAACAATTACCTAACAATGGTAGCCTAGGCTATTTTTTAGCTTTTACCTTTTGTTAGTAGGCCTAGGATACATATTTAATTAAAATAGTACAGAAAGTAATCATTCATTGTCAACTTAAACATATAGGCTAATTTATTTTGCAGTTCATAAACGTGCTAAACAAACGATGCAATAAAATCTGCTATGCATGACCTCACATTCGTCACGGATAGGCTACTATCCAATTTGTAAAGCTATATACACATATAATGTAGGCCTATTTAATATTAGCCTATATTTATAATTTGTGTATAGGCCTATATTTATTAGGCTACATAAATTAGGCCTACATTTTTTTGTTAACATTTACCAAGGTGTAGACCTATAGAAATAGAATTGAACCAACTCTGCCACAATTGATGTGGAGGCTTGTAAATTTTAACCACCATGACATATTGAAATTCTGCTGCTTCATCATATGAGCAGTCGCCTCCTAAGACGAAATAGTACTTGACATGTTGGAATATTAGGCCTACAATCACCACATTTAGTGGTTAGACTTAACCAGAGTTATTAAACAACTCAACGCCAAAACAACGGCTTAAGTTTTCTATTCAACCCTAGGCAGATATTTTTGCAAACGATGACGTTGTTTTACATTCTACTGTTAAATGTTAAATACAGGTAAACATACTGTGACTAAATACTATTTTTTTATTATTCTTGCATTTCTGTTGCCATAGGTTAGCCTAGGGTCGAATAGTAAACTTGCGCCAAACAACCTTTTACTGTAGCCCAATATAGTAACAAAATATGAGAATATTTGAAAATATGAATGTTTATGGTAAATTAAGTAAGAATAAAGCACTTGTTCAAAGTGACAGGCAAACCCAAAAATAGCCTTGTTCTAGCTGTCTTTTTTTTGATAAAACAATAAAGTGCTTTCTTTACATAGTAGTAGGCCTATTACCTTTCAAGCCTGGCCTACTGTACAGGTTAATAAAAACAAGATGAGCTCGTGTGACAACTTTAGGCCTAAAGAATCGCCTATAACCTTTTAAGATTTGAATGTTTGTTGATATGCTTAACTATTTAAAAATTAGGTGCAAGTTTACTATTCGACCCTAGGCTAACCTATGGCAACAGAAATGCAAGAATACATTTTTAAAAAACACCTAAAAGGTTCTAACGGATAGTATTTAGTCACAGTATGTTTACCTGTATTCAACATTTAACAGTAGAATGTAAAACAACGTCGTTGTCTGCAAAAAGAATAGGCTAGGGTCGAATAGTAAACTTATGCCAAAAATTATACTTAGGACCTAACTTTTCAATTGCATTAACTTGTTATAATAGGCATACTTACATTTGAAAATTATTGTTCAGTAATAGCTCATAAATAATATTATTATTTTTAGTTTATATATCACCATAAGCTAGGACCCTGCTTTACCTTGACATTTATTCAAATTAAATAATTTTCCACATACCTCAAATATCTTTAATAGAAATGCTACGTACATTCGACGAACTCCAATGGTCTTTCCGATAGATGCCAAAAATAATATGAACAAAAGAAAAACTAATAAAGGCGTTAACAGCAAAGAGAAACACACACTTATCAACATCAAGGCTGACGCCATGCTTATGTTATGAAAGCTTCACAGTTCTCTGGGCACTGGGCACGCACACTGTACACTGTACTCTCAGTACAGTACAGTACACTGTCACTGAGTCACTGACAGTTTACTTGTTAAGTGGTATTATCTCTGAGTGGTGTTAAGTCACAAGCAAGGTCTCTAGATAGGAAAGGTTACCTCATAGCCTTGATTATACATACAGATATCCCACCTTATGGACTATACGGTGAGAGAATACGCCAGCGCATCCTGTCATGACACAATTGACACTACTTGAACTTGTGCTTCATAATGTGCTGCCCTCTAGCGTTCTAAATCTAAAGGAGCATTGCTTTTAACGAAAAGAGAGAGAGTAAATCGAGATAGAACTGACCTTGGAGCTTGTAGGCTACATCTACAGGAAGTAATCTTCCTGTAAGAAGTGGGGGAGGGGGAGTGTGAGGTCAGTTCAGTTTGTTTATTCTTAAAACTGAAAGCATTACATCTCTCCTTCGAAACCCAAACAACATTTTATCATGTCTATTTAAATTCTAAATACTGTATGTATCTGAGGAAAAATTGAATGTAGCATGCATTTATGTATTTTGGTAGAACTAACTTTAACAAAATTCATAATACCTACCTAATTATGTTTTAATGTAACATTTGTAATTTACAAATTCAAAGACAATACAGTTATGAATACCCGTTATAACAATAATATTTCGAACGCATTAAATTTTAAATTAGGTATTAAACATAAGTTCAGTAAGAAAAGTTTTCCTTACCTATTTAATTTCACAAACATATAAATTAAAATAAATATAATTGATAGTAAAATATTTTTTTGTGATTAAAAGTTGCTAAGACTATCCTTTCCGATTGACCGATAATATCTATCAGATTACCAATATTCGTAATTTACTAGGGGAGACCCCTGCGTGCTCCGCACGCCAACCCCCGTTGGAACCTTCTAAAAACATGTTATGTTTTATTTATAATAAAGGTGTAGGAGGATTAATAAAACCTCTAAACTAAGATGGTAAATCATGTTAAATGTTCAAATCAAATTATTTCGTATATTTTATAACAACAGTTATAATAAAGTTTAAAAGAACCAGTATGTCTCAGGTGTACACTTAATCAAAAACCTAACCAAAAGTTACTCACTATCAATTACCGTATATTATTAATAAATAGGTCTACTATATGTCTTATTTAATTTTAATTAGGATGTAACATATTTTTTCTTATTTTTTAATTCCTTAACGTAAGTTTTTATTGGTTTGTGTGTGTTGAAACATGTGTTGGTTTCTGTATAGGCCTAACTTAAAATATGATTTTGTACTAAAAGCTGGACATCCGAATCAATTATATTATCTATTATTTAAAAATCATTATTTGCTTCCACGAAAGCAGCTGGATTAGTTTGGTTCTTATTATAAACAGCTGTTTTGTATAGAAATGTTTTTAAATTCGTTCCATGTTAATCTTGTGGGTAAAACCCGACCTTTGAGATTAGCTCACGCCATTAAGGATAAGAATTTTTTACATCTAAAACCTTATTGCAAAACTTCGAAATGAGACGAATTTTTTGACAACTCAAACATTAAATTTGGTCTAGAAATAAGGGAGGAGTTGTGTTCACAAAAAATCTGCTTCACGTATTATATAAAAACATAGGCACTCTTAGCTTACCTAATGCAGTTATTAGGACATTATTAATAATTGAAATTTCTTAACATGAAACAAAATTTTAATTTCTTTTATTTCTATTACAAATTTGTTGTTTAATGATCATTATATTAATTCGTAAACATGGAAATTTGTAGTACCTTTTTTTAGTATCTTATCTTCTAAAGCGAGAGATAATTGTTTGTCTGCTAAATGGATCTGGAATCTCCGTCTAAGGATTTTTTATTTTTTTATTTTATATTAGGCTTTTGGCCACGAGAAATCGATTGGAAATGGTCACCAGTCTGGGAAAATTCGTTTTCTACGTCTTTTTATTAAATTAAAAAGTGAAATTTGTCCATTTTAAACAATACAAAGCACAGCTGATGCAAATGTTTTCAATGCCATTACAATAATCATCTGCTTTCTTTTAAACTGTATATTTTATTAGAGGTAAGCCTAAAATGTTGTATCTATTTATAGTTACCATGGCAACGAATACATAATAAACATACCCTTTATTTAGTTGTTTAATGTTATAGGCCAAACCTAAACGATGTTCACGGAAATTAGCAATAATAGTAGTTATTGACGTGAGCGAACTAGGCCCTAGGAATAAATCGATATTGAAATAATACTTTAATTTAGGCCTGACTTATTTCTGAGGCATAGCGTTGAGATTGTGGTTAATCCTTTAAACTGTATTTTTATTACAGGTAAGCCTAATGTTGTATATACCCTTTATTTAGTTGTTTAATGTTATAGGCCTAATCTCAAAACTCAATAATCCAAATTATTGAAATCATAGCCCTGCTTATAATCGAGCTTTAGCTCGGTCTCCAGGTACTTTTTTATAAAAGGAGAGTAATGAAGTTTTTAAATCATTCGAAAGGTACAGAAAACAAAACTTGTGTTATTGCCTAAGACAATTAAATTAATAAACTAGGTCTAACCTAAAATTGTATTTCAAAGTTGATTATCCGAATCAGCTGATTTATTTGTTATTTTATGTAGTTGGTTGCTATGGCAATGAAAATATAAATTATATTTTTGTAGGCCATGGGTTATATTTTTACTTTCACCATCCTATACGTAGTATATATGGAGAAAGTATTGTTTTCGTCCAAATTTTAAAATTTGAGTTTTTAGTGGAACCATCTGCTTTGGTGATCCCTGAACCCCCAAAAAATGTTTATTGGAATTATCTGTGTTGGTGCTCCCTGAACCCAAAAATATTTTTAGTGGAATTATTTGTTTTGGTGCTCCCTGAACCCGAAAAGTGTTTTTTTGGTGGTGTCTGTCCATGTGTCTGTAAGGACGTGTACAGAGCTGGAGACCATACCAACGGTCCGATTTTGATGAAATTTGGTATGTAGATGTAGTTCTGGAATATCTCCAGGCATTTTTTCATGTTTTCAAATTTTTTATTTTTAAGGGGTTTTACCAATGTCCAAAAATGGCCAAAAAACGAGAAAATTCAAAATTTCTCAAAAACGGCTCTAACGATTTTGATAAAAATTGGCTTATTTGTAGCCCTTAATGTATCCTACCATATGCAAAAAACCGCATCTTTCTAAAAATTCTCGTTTAGGTAATAATAATAATAATAATAATAACTGATTTTTTGGGGGTTTTTGACCAAAAAGGGTGTTGTTTTTCAAAAAATGTCAAAACCTTTTTTCGTGCATCTATACAGGCCTAATTGACATGTTTGGTGCAAATTTGTTCGAAATCGATCGAATAGTTTAAATAATAACAATAATATAAAATCAGTAATTTTTGGAAAATGATAAAAATATATTGTTAGAGACTTATACTATAAACATTATCCAAATTTTGAAAAAATCTGATAAAACTCTGTAGCAAAAAAAAAATGTTTAGTGTTTTTTGTGTGATTTCTAATATTTGCTGACTAATTTGTATTGGGCAACTTCAGATTTGTGTTCAAAACACCAAAAAGATAAAGAGTAGCCATACAACATAAAAAGAACTACACAAAAACTTTCCACTTCAAATTTTTAGTAGCAAGGAACTACTTTGTAATAAGTTTATTGAGTTGGTTTCATCTGAAAAGCCACTATTTCACACCAGAAGAAACTGGTAGTCTAAATATATTTTAACCAGTGCCCTACAAACCAATGTTGGAGGTGAGGATAGTTAAGAACTTCTAAATGAAAATAAATATAGATCAAAAGAGTTACTCCAATTAAAGATGTTTGACTTACTCTGACCAATTTCAAGATGGCGGCAGTTAACCCATAACATTTTCATTTTACAATTATATTTACCAAAAGTCAATATTCCATGCAAGGTAAGTATGAGTACGAAATTAGTATAATTATTGAAGAATGTTTGTTGTTAATTAGCTGAACTAATTCAACTACTGCTTACTATTAACTAGGACTTTATTATTTTTGTTGTAACTTGGAAACATTGATTTAGCTTTCTTAATTTCTATAAAACAAAACTTTTAATAATTTTACTCAATGTACAAAAAATCTATTCAACATTTACTCCTGTTATTAAAACTTGCGCGTTATTGTTTTTTAAAGCTTAATTTTGCGTGTAAACACTCCTCGCCTCTCACCTATCATAAACATTCCTTTCCCACGGAATGAAGGGACTCTATTTCTATTACCAGCACTTACAAAAATCGAGAGTTTGCCGGCTATTTCATTTTTTGAACTATTGTCGGTCGCCGGTCGGTGCTATAAAAGGTAAACGTTTGGTGCAGGGGACAGGCCTAGTGGCGGCAGTGCAGTGGCACTCCTTCGTCATTCGTCCTTCAAGATCCCTTTCAAGACGAGAATGAAACGTGCTAAGTTTAAATATTTTAATAAATAGTATTAATACTAATACACATATTAATTATTGTTGTGAATGATAATGCATCTAAAATAATAGTCTAGTAACTATGGTAGACCCCTGCGAGCTACGCATTCCAACCTAAACTTGCTCCTCTCGCACTGCGCGAAATAGTTTATAAAACCTATTTCTGTTACACGGATGATTTATTTTGTCAAGATTAAGTTAAAGTTTATTTTATAATGTTTTCAGAATGAGAAATTTAAGCTTCCTTGTACTGTATATTCACATGTGTTTAAGTATTACAAAACTACCACGCTTTCTGGGCGTTCTATCTCTAATATTATTTATATTAGCCTACACGCAAAATAAATAAAAAGAGAAAAGAAGTAAGTTATGAACTTAGAGGCATATTTTAAGACTATTATGTTTTGTTTACATTCACACACATTAAAAAAAGTAGCCTAAACAATAAACGATAGGCCTATTATATATACTGCAATATGTTTCGGAACAGATATTTGTATTATAACACGGTAATTTTTTCGTTAATTGCTTTGATTTTGTTTGCTTTTATATTGTTAACCTAACCTAAACAAGCGATGTGTTGAAAAGACATCTCCCGAGGTCGGCTGTTTAGATAAGTTGATAGTAAAAAAGTATTAGGGCAACATTAATATCTGGAAATATGTATCAATAGGTTTGTAACCTAAAACAAACAACAACAGAAAAGTGCACGATTAAATATAACGATAAAATAAAATAGATTTTTCGTAATCTTTTGATAATAATGAGGCTACATTTTCTTTCATTTAAAACAAACCGCACGAAAATCAGCCCGGTATAGATCTCCAGAAATAGTTATCAATAGGGTCACCAAACGTTTAAGTCTATGCTGAATTATTATATAAGATAAGATTTATTGTTTCTACATTTTTTTTATTAGTTTAAATTGTGGCAATAGTAATGAATATTCATTTTTATGTCTCCAGTTGCAATAGTTTAACAACTAAGTTAATGTATATCTATAATATTAATAGTTAGTAATGAATAATGGATTGTGTTAATAATAATGGATTGAATAGTTAATCTAAAATTGTGTTGTTATAGGCACGCTCTCCTTAAAACGAAGAACTGAACCGAAAACGAACCATTGTTAATAATTTACACTATTTCCTCCGATTTAGAACTGAACAAAATTGAATCGAACTTATTATTGAATATTCAGTTACGGTAAGTTTTAAGGGGGCACTCCACCCTAAAAATCGTCAAAAACACATTTTTCTACCATTTTTTTGCAGTTTCATATTCACTATGTTTTTCTGAAGAGATTGATATATAATAAGCAGGGAAAATGTTATTCTAACCCATTCAAATCTAACGATAACTAAAAGCTTGCACACAATTTTGAGTCACTAGTTCAAGGAATATAGAAAGAAAATTTAAATGATAAAAACTTACCGTGAACAAAAACTGAAAGATAAAGAAGGAAAGACCTATGGAGCAGGAGAGTTTTAGTGTAAGTCATTCAAACATACTATGTATACTAGTAATATAAAGAAATACACTTGCAAGATTTGCTTAGCAACTGATGTGGTGTTTGTTTTCCTTTGTGGGCTGTTTCCCGACAATTTACTTTTACACGTTTTGAATCACTATGGCGGAGACATCTCAAGTTCTATAGAGATATCTTCTTGATTTTTATTTTATTTTGAAGATAACATTTCATTCT
>JAGFPH010001259.1:229499-299972 GCA_018207615.1 Philaenus spumarius
GCATTTTCGACTAAATGGAACAAAATCAACAAACGTAAGTTTTACAAATTTGAAGATTAAGCAACATCTGCCGGTAATAATCAATACAGTCTGCCGATCCTACATGCAATACAGCTAAATATTTGGGAATGCCTCTTGACATCAGACTCAAGTGGAAAGAGCATGTTAAAACGAAAAACAAAAGCTATACATAAAATTTTGAACAATTTAGGAAGAAATTCACAGTTGTCAGTTCAAAATAAATTGCTGTTATATAGGCAATTGCTGAACCCGGTCTAGACTTACGGGATTCAACTTTGGGGTTGTTTCAAAGAAAACAATGAATTATTAATATGATAGAAAGATTTCAAAATAAAGTTCTCCGTTGCATAGTTACTGCTCCGTGGTTTGTGAGAAATAACTGTGTTTGTGGTTTTTACGAAGAAATAAAAAATCAGGCAGTGAAGCGTGGGCAAGGCATCTCTTAGCACGTGAATCCTGAGGTACGAAATCCTGGACACTGGTGTGGGATTTAGAAGACTGTGCAGAAAGAAGCCATTGGTTTAATAATTTCATGTTAATGGGGAGAAACCAATGGGTTATATCCCTTCAAGTGTAAAATCTGATAATTAAATTAAATTACTACATGAGTAATTAGCCCAGTTGTAATATTATGTTTGTAAATAAAGAAAAAAAAAAATATGCATGTCGATCCTTCAACGTTGTGTCTGTGACTTCTAAAATAAATATTCGAAGACGACAATTGGTTTTTAGTCAAGTCATATGCGTGTCGATCCTTCAACGTTGGGACTGCAACTAATTTTTTTCCTTTCTTCCATTTTCTACTACAACCTGCTGAGGTCCAAGGATACAAAATTAACCTTTGCAGGGTGTCTAGCAACAGGGAAAATAGGGAAAACCTGGAAAAGTCAGGGAATTTGACTTTTCTGGAAAAATCAGGGAAAAGTCAGAGAATTTTGATTAAGGTCAGGGAAAAATAAAATTTCTAAGGAAAATAGTTAAAAATAACTATTTAAAATCATAGATTAATAAAATTTTTAATTGAGAAAATAAACATTAAAGACAAGATGAACTTCTAAATTAATCAATAAGAAAACTATGTATTCTGATATGCAAAAACAATTATCGGCAAGTTAAGCGAGTGATTGTGGCAGCTTGTTCCAATGCACTTGCCTTGATATGACTTTGAAACCTTTCTCTAACGTGCTATTTCTAAAAATGTTAGTTTTATTATTAAATATTTTCGATTTTGGGTATCTTCGTATCAATTAGTTAAATATTCAATGCAAATCTGTACTGGTAGGTGGATTACAAGAACCAATTACTGTAGTTATTTCTTTTGTTATAATGTAATAATATATAATTTGAGTAATGCATTGTTTAGTTCAATATTTATAGTCATAAATGCGTAATTTGCAACTGCTGGTTTTTGGTACATTAACATAGATAGTATTACATATTGAACTGTTATAATATTACTGGGTTTAATTAATTATTAAATTAATTCCCTAAAAATTTATTTGCTCACCAATATAATTTGATTGATTTACTAAAATTAAATTAGCATGATTTTGTTTGTGCTTTTTCTAAAATTGGTCATGGAAAACTTTTAGTCAGGGAAAAGTCAGGGAATTTCAAAAGGTCATATCACTAGACACCCTGCTTTGGTTTTTCTATTGCTTGACAATAAATATTAATTATTATTGTTGCTTCCTGACAGTTCCCATTTCCTACTATGAAGCTCTGTCCAGGAGGACAAAATTAACCTTTGGTTTTTTTATTGCTTGACAATAAGTATTAATTATTATTGTTGCTTCCTGACAGTTCCCATTTCCTACTATGAAGCTCTGTCCAGGAGGACAAAATTAACCTTTGGTTTTTCTATTGCTTGACAATAAATATTAATTATTATTGTTGCTTCCTGACAGTTCCCATTTCCTACTATGAAGCTTTGATCAGGAGGATAAAATTAACCTTTGGTTTTTCTGTTGCTTGACAATAAATATTAATTATTATTGTTGTTTCCTGACAGTTGTTCCCATTTTCTACAATGAAGCTCTGTCTAAGGCCCTTATTAGACGAGGTGGCCAGGCCACGTAGCCAAGTGGCATACATGGCGATGCAACTAGCTACCGAACCAGTGGCTAGTCACCCACAACAGCTCAGCTTGATGTGAACTACAGAGATGATATGACTGTAGTATTCATCCACATTACAGTTCCAAATTGAAGGGTGTTTTTCTATGTCACAAATGAAATCTTCTGCGTTCACTGTTTCCACCAACTTCTAGCACTTTGTCAGCAGCTCTTTTTGTTTTTTTTTCTTTCCTCTTACATCTTTCTCCACAGTTGCGCTAGGTGTGGGTTTCTTTACAGTTGTACTAGGTGTGGGTTTCTCCACAGATGCACTAGGTGTGGGTGGCTCCACAGTTGTACTAGGTATGGGTGGCCCCACAGTTGTACTACTTGTGAGTTTCTCCACTGTTGCACTAGATGTGGGTATCTCCACAGTTGCACTAGGTGTGGGTGGCTCCACAGTTGTACTAGGTGTGAGTTTCTCCACAGTTGCACTAGGTGTGGGTTTCTACAGTTGTACTAGGTGTGAGTTTCTCTACTGTTGTACTAGGGGTGGGTTTTCCATAGTTGCACTAGGTGTGGGTTTCTCCACAGTTGCTCTAGGTTTTGAATATCTACAGTCTGAAACAGTATATTACGCGCAGTGGTGCATACAGACCGGGTGGTGACGGGTGACTAGCGACCTAGTGTAATAAGCTCTGTATGCTTCACCCCAGCGTCGCCAGTTTGAGTAGCCACAGTCGGTGGCTACCCTCGTGTAATAACCTCCATAAGAATCAATGCCCGATGACAATAAGAACCTAAGAGGATAAAATTTACATTTAGTTTTTTTTTTTTTGTAGCTTGCCAATAAATAATTATTATTATTGACGGTTCTTGTTTTCTACTACAAAGATCTGTCCAGAGAGACAATATTGACTTTTGGTTTTTGATACTTGCTAGTGAATATCATTATATAATTATAAGTTGTCTGTATTACAGTCTTTAAATATAAATATTTTGTTCATTATTATAAATGGCATGTGTTATTTTATAAAAAATAAATATAGTAAAATAGTGGTTTCAATTTGTCATCACTTTCCAAATATTTTGATTTGCTGTTGTTTCCCTACACCAGTGATTTTTCTCTCGAAATTTTAGATTCAGGATTTTTAAACGGAAGGAGGTTTTATAACATTTTTTGGGATTTTATGAAAACTAGAATCATGAAATAAATAACAAAATATTTAAAGAGAACCTAAATTTATCCTCTTCAAATATATTGTAATTTTTTGTTTTTTGAGTTCTTTTATATAACTTAATGGCAATGTTATTAACAAAATCACACGCGACACATTTATTACAATTTAAACTAATCAGAAAACAAATTAAATCTATAAATAAGTTCCACAACGTACGAGTGCTAATGTTCATTAAGTACTCATTCACAAAGAATGATAACAAAACAAATCACGCATTAACCTATTTCCTCATTAACAATGCTAAGTGCTGGCCAAAGTGATAAGTGTTCATGAACTTCAAATTTACAAAGAGTAACTCAAAGTACATAGTTTATAGATTAGAAATTTATCATCAGTTAATTTTCACAATCTTTTCAAAATTATTAGTAGTAATTCTCTGTAATGTTTTGGTCTGAATTAAGTTTTTTTCTGAACATTAAGTTGTATTTTTATTTTCTAAATCTATACATATAAATAAAATTTAAGTGTCTTATTTCAAAATTATTTTTTCTAAGCCTTTATGGTTATTCACATGTTACCAAAGCCTAAACATGAAATTTAAAAAAAAATTCTGTTTGTTTGTCCGGGCTAATGTCCAGAATGGCTGAACCAATTTTGATAAATCTTTCATTTGCATGTAGAGGACTTTTCAGAGACTAATCTAGACTACTTTTTATCTCGGAAACATTTAGGGTTCCTATTTTTAAAAAAATTAAAAATTATGGTCAAAATTAGGGGTATTACATACGGGTATCACCGCTACCCTACCTCCCTACCATGATCCGAGAGCCTCTGTTCTAATCAATCGTCATTTCCATGAAAATATCAGAGCATACAACAGTCTGTTTGTATTTGCTTTGCAACGAGTCACCACAAGGGTTTGTGAGTGAAGCGAGCTGGGGGGGGGGGGGAGCTTCCTTGTTTTAAAGTAAAGCAATTATATTTAGGCGATTTATTTGCGCCTTCAAAATTAAATAAGCTGTTCGAATTCCATCGTCGTAAACTCGTTCTCTCGTGATTCCTTGAGTTTATGTGAATTTTCACATTAGTTTTTAATTGGATTTGAGTGATGTTGTTAGATTTTTGTTGTGAAAAGTGATTGTTTAAAAAAAATGGGTTTGTAATAATTTTTATAGGTTAACTATATATTTGTTTATTTTTTAGTAATGATTAGTGTAGTGTAAATAAATTAAACATTTTTTGATGATATTAGAACCGTAAAATTCAATGTTTTACAATTTGTTTAATTTATATGAATTGATTCTTTGCATATGTAATGTGCACAAATCAAGATTATTCATAAAGTATTAATAATTATAAACTGCACATTTTGTAAATTTTTCTAGATAAAATTTTGTACAATTATGCATGTCTTGAAATTGAAATAGGGTTACATTTTTTCAAACCTTGTCAGACACTATGAATGTGGATCTTTTGGATATTTTGTAGTATATTGATATAAAAGGAAAAATAAAAAATAAAACAATATCACATATTATAGGCCTACTTTTCCTTTAGTTACACTGATGTTTATTCTACTAATTTAAAAAATCCCTGCAAAATAACAATATATGTGTTGGCAATATAGAAAAAAAGCTGGCTTTTCTAGGTATATCAGAATCATAAAATTTGAGTGTGGGCTGTTTTTTTTAGCTATTTGTTTGGATTATTTTGCCAATTTTAATTTTGATGCCTTTATTTGTTCCGGAGAAAATCTATTGTGACAGACAAACAAGTAATAAAAGGGATTTCTTCTTCCTTTTTTATATGAAGCCTTAAAAAGGAAAACATAAAAAGGATTTGTACAGAAAATTAATAAACTCTAATTAAATCACATTTATTGTAATACAGATGTTATGTTCAACAAATTTATTTAGCAAAGTAAGTACAGATTTTATTGATTAGATTAGCCTACATTCCATTGGACTTGCATCACACTCAGCTGTCTTTTTGACCTGTGTTACAATATTAACTTATTTGCACGGCCAAATTTTACTTCAGATTTTGTAATACCCTTGACTTTGCAATACTGTGCCAATCATTTAATGTACATATTCTAAAAAGTATAAATTACTTCATTGGATTAGTAATTTAGTAGTTAGTAATGCAAAAGTATTTGTTGTTACAGCACTTATATCAAGTAGAAAATTAATTTGTGTGTTGTTATAAATTTGTATAACACTTACGTCAAGTAATTGCCTTTTCGAAAATTTACATCATTTTACCAAGTAAAACCTATTGATGATAAAATATTCAATATTAATACACTTAATATTAAAGTCTATACAAATTCAGATCTTTATGATATTTAAGGAACTATAAATTCTTTTGAGTAATGTTTGCAGTTTAATAGGAGCAGTTTTTATCAAATGGGAAATACAAACCCTTATATTTATTTTATCAAGGTGCAATTTATTTGAATATTCTCTGAATTAACATTGAATATAATATTAATATATTTACACAGATTGAACATTTATTTCAAAAATAGTTTATATTAAAAATAAATTTGAATTTTAAGAAGGGAACATTTTTTCACATTTTTAATATATAGTGTAATGTATGCAATTGTACAAAAGTGGGACTATCGCATGATCTCATATCGTTCGATATATCACGCCAGAAATTAATAAACACTATTGGCTGAAATTGGTACCCTTCCCGCCAGCCTAAACTGACGCCTTTCCTTCTTACAGTTTTCCTAGCCAATCTTAAACTCACCTTCCTGGTATATGCACACAGTCGTAGCATAAGCAGAACATAATGTGTTTATTTATTGAACCCAACTTTAGTAATATAACTCATCCTGGAATACTTCAGTGTCCAGTGTAAGCAACATGTCTACCACAATAATTGGGAAACTCAGCGAGTTTAATAATGTGGACGAGACATGGAATTGGTACATAGAAAGGTTTGAATTGTTTGTGGAATGCAACAGCATTCCAGATGTCGACCTTATTAACGGTTGTAGGTGTAAAAACATTTAGCTTATTACGAGACTTTTGCACCACGAGTAAACCCGGAACAAAAACGTACAATGAATTAGTGACAATAATTAGGGAACATTTATACCTTAAACCTTCTTTTATATTCAAAAGATATAAATCAGTTCAAGAACATGAAAGCATTGCCGAATATATTGCTAATTTGAAAAAAATTATCAACTTATTGTGAGTTTGGCGCGACAATAAACAAACATTTAGGAGACAGCGGTTAGCGGTTTAAAAAGCGACACAATCAAACAAAGACTTTTATCCGAGACTACCCTGATTCACGTGAAGGTGGTGAAGATAAGTACTTCCTGAGGGAGCGGAAAAGGATGCACAAACAATAGCAGGAGGCAGCGACCTTCAACTTAGAATGCAGAGAATGGTGATTTCATCAATACAACGGAAACCTGGGAAGCAGGAAGAAGGCAAAGCGTCAACTAAAAGTGATATGAAAGTGATGTGTTATTGTTGCGGTCGACAAGGTCATTTTAGTATTAAGTTTGTGCATAAAAATAGTGTGTCATAATTGTGGAATTGAAGGACACGTGGGAAAAAGGTTAATAAATTTCAAAATAAGTATAAATATGTATCTAGCGGTAACAATAATTTTCATAAACACAACAAAAGTCATTTTGTAGGAGTGAAAAATACTCAACAATTAGATAGAGATACAGTATCAAAAATGTAGACAATGATGTGTATGATTTAAATAATCTGTTTAAAGTAGAGGAAAATAATACAAAAAGAGTTAAAGTAGATGCTATTAGAGTTGAGGTAATGGAAGGAAATCAGGTTATTTCTTTTGAAGCAGATACAGAATCTGCAGTAACTGTAGTAAATAAAATCTTTTATTTGAGAAATTTTAGTAATTGCAAACTCCATCGTAATGATTTAACATTAAATTCTTATAAACATGGTAAATTAAGTAAATGTTTGATTTGTGTATAATTAAAAGAGTGGCTCATCTTTTAATGGGCAGAGATTGGTTAAAGATATTGCAAATAAATATTTGTTTTGAAAATAAATTATTTCCTAGATCTTTAACCAATCTCTGCCCATTAAAGGATGAGCCCCTCTTTTATTAACATACAAATCAAGCGTTTTATTGTGAGTATTGGGTCAATCAAACCCAAAGGAAGTGATTCATTTAAAGGAAGTTGTAAACGAAACTAAGAAGATTTAGTAAGTGAATTATGTAAGGAATTTCCAGACGTATTTACTGAGAAATTAGGTACATGTAAGACGGAAATTGTTTCATTGAAAGAGAATGTTAGACCTAAATACTTTAAACCAAGTCTCTTACTCTTTTCGAGAGGTAAAGTAGAAAATGAGTTAACAGATTAGGAGAAGATGTGTTGTTGAAAGAAGGTATCCAATTAGAACAAGGAAACCTGTTGTAAGACTTGATTATTAAGCAGTATATTATGTATATATTTTGTAAAATGTTAATCAGTAAGTTCTGGTTCTTTTCATTTGTTTAAACTATTCTGTTGTTTTAAATTTCATTTCATTAAAGTAATCAACAAGTTTTTAATGAGTAACCATGTGATGATTAAGGCAATTAGTTTAATTAATTTGTTTGTTTTAATTGACGTAAATTGATTTGATTGTTTAAGTAATTTGTTTAAAGTTTTCTTAGTTTAAAAGTTGTAAGACTGTGTAAATTAAATTGCTGTGAGATGAAATTTATCATGTATTGTTATTGTTAAAAAATGTTATTGTTTGATGAATTAAGAGGGGAGGAATTGTAATGTATGCAATTGTACAAGAGTGGGAGTATCGAGTGACATCGCATGATGTGCGACGTCTTATCGTTCGATATATCACGCCAGAAATTAATAAACACTATTGGCTGAAAACCGGTACCTTTCCCGCCAGCCCAAACTGACGCCAATCCTTCTTACAGTTTTCTTAGCCAGTCTCGAACTCACCTTCCTAGTAAACGCACGCAGTCGTAGCATAAACAGAACATAATGTGATTTATTTATTGAACCTAACTTAAGTAATATAATTCATCTTTATATATTACAGTGGCAACGAGCTTATATTACATATAGTTGGTATTCTTCCTATGTGTGTAGTTGTTATGTTATATAATATGATGTGTATCAGGCTATCTTGTATATTTTAATCTTAATAATATATGACTAGATATTCCAAAATCAATATTATTGCTTTCATTTCCTGCTCTAGATAGGATTATATAGTAAAGTTAATTCTTTATGAAAGTGTATCCTTCATACAAGGTATGGTAAACCTAGCTGTGGGTTTTGTTAGGGGTTGGGACTAGATGCATATTACTACTTACAACAACACAAACTATCTATCTACACCCTAACTATTTATATATACATGGTGATTCTAAATTATGGTAAAAAAAATGTACATGATTAAACATGCAAAAATAAAGAAAAAAGTTCATATAAAAATAGGTCCGGAAATGCTTTGTTTTCGAGATGTCTGCCATTTTGGTGTTTTTTTTTTTTTACAAAAATGGGAAAATCAGCCTTTTATCTTCATGTTAGATCTACACCCCTTGTATCATCCTTTTTTTAGTTTTTTTGCCAATACCTCTGTAATCTTTTGAGCTACAGACAAAATAAAAACGCTGTTGTGTTTTCTGTCTCCTGTATTTTTTTTTTTTTTAAGTTAGCGGTTTTTGAGGTATTTGACATTAAAAATTTTTAACGGCCACCATTTTGAACATATTAGAAAGAACGTTCTGATTTTTCTTACAGTGCTAAACGGTTACGGAACAAATAAGTAGGCCTATACAAAGTTTGAGCTCAATATCTTTTCTACTTCCAAAGCTATTAAGTATTTTGTAAAAAAAACTTAATGGCGGATAGCTTGAAAACAAAGCATTTCCAAAACTATGTTTATATGAACTTTTTTGTTTGTTTTTACATATGTTTAATCATGTACAAATTTTTGTTGCCATAATTTTTAATCTCCCTGTATATATAATACATAGGGTGATACTGAAGTATGGAAATGGCTTTGTACGGCATGTATGAGAGTTATTTTGAGGCAAAAAGAAATGTGGTTCTACATAGTTTAAAAAATCTGCACTATGGTGAGTTTAAAGTATTTGACTGTCATCTTGGATCCACCATGTTGAATCAAACTAAATATTTTTAATTAAGAACGTATACATATGACTCATAATTTCTGTATAAAGTTTTATAAGACAAACAATGGTGTAGCTTGTTTTTCTGTTAATACATTCATTTTCATTTACTTCTCCGCCTGCTATCATGAGATACTCAGTTAGGTATATTCGACCACAGAAAACTTCACATTGCAGAAAAATATCTAGTTGTGGCTTAATATCTGTTGTTGAGACAGGGGAATATTTGGCAAGATTCTTTAAGCCAAGTTGACAATATCATGCAAAAACTATATAAAGAGTGGACAAATCAGTTTAAGATAACCTTCTGTACTCCCGGACTTAGCCTCTTTCGTTGACAGGGAGAATGTAGAAATTTTATTACACAATGATATGTATTCATTTACTAGATGTATTCTATTTATTATAACAAATTTCAAATAATTTAATTTTTGACCATACAGTAAGTCTGCAGATTAAAATAAAACAAGAACAATAAAGTTACAACACAATAATAACAAAATAAATACTTTGAAAAAAAGACTTAAACATTTAAAACATTTAGACAATTAAAATATTAAATAACACAAACTAAAATACGTAGCAGGGATATTGCCTTCCATATAAAGGACTCAAAAAAGCATGTCACATAAATTCCTCTACTGAGAAAAACATTAACACAAGTTGTTTAAGGTAGCCTAAAATAATATTAAAACCAAATAAGAAGGTTTGGTGTTATATATACGTTAACTTATAGGTGAGAACAGTCTCTTGCTCTTATTTTTGTTGCAATTTATTGAAGGTAAACCCAAAAACTGGCTTTGCCAATGGGGTTGCCTAGTTTCCTGTTATTTTTTTTTTATTCGGTTGGCATTTCATGTAAAGTATTGTATAATAAATGTTATATATTTAATTAAATTGTATTAAACACTTATGTATAGTAGGATATAAAAGTAGATATTAAGTTATGAACATAATCTTATATAAGTGTTTATATGTATATATTTGTTTAGCCGAATGTATTATTAAAGGGGAAATAAAAATTCATTCGTTCATTCATATTATTTTGCACAACGAATCAGCATAATTTTTCTTATTATGAATTAAAGGTTTAACGTGAATTAAATAATTTATATTTATTCACTTTTGTTTAAGAGCTGGAAATGAGCCTCCAGGCACATCACAGCAGCAGGTGATGCTGGCCAAACAGATTTACGAAAGTGCTTTCCATCCTGATTCTGGAGAAAAAATGAATGTATTTGGAAGAATGTCTTTTCAAGTACCTGGAGGTATGCTGGTAACAGGGGCTATGCTCACTTTTTACAAGTAAGTTACGTAGTGTCTTTATTTAATTATAAAAACTAAAACTATCCCCTTCATTGGTACTATAGTCACACTGTGAGGACGCTAAGGAAAACGAAAAACACATCAGGTATGTTCTGTCCAATTGTTTTTATTGTTTGTGATGGTAAAATTCCACAATAGATGGACACCAAATTTTAATTTTAATTTTGTATTGATATTCTGATGGGCCTTTGTATGCCAATATTTGCCAAGGCTATTCAATGCCTATTTATGTGATAAGAATTCTTTGATAAGAACTTATCTTCCTGTTTATTTTTTTCCATGTTGTATATCCTGTATTGTATAGCTGGAATGTTAAATTTGCTTGTAACACTATATTGTTGTGTTACTTAGAATAGAAGCAGGCGTATTCATTATTCATACTTTAATGCATTGTTTAGAGGCTTTATATTTTTTGTAACAAAATAAAAATCAAGTATTTGAAGATGATTTCTGTAAGATTAAAAAGTTCCTAACCAAAAATAAAGTAACTGTTTACAGTAGAGATGTTTATCCTAGATATTTCATTGAAATGTCAGTTTCTGAGGTTAAAATACGCAAAATTGATAATATTCTAAGACAAGACAAATAGATTCATAAATAAAATGTATTAGTGTTGAAAGATTATAATTTTTTTAAATGATAAAAGTATCTTGGTAGTAGAGGAAAAGTTCAAACAAATTCATGAAACAGTATTAATTCTACAATTTCTTGAATTTAAGTAACAGTAAAACGGTCATTCAGAAAGAGTTGAAGGAAAGTGATGGTAATTAATGTTCATGGGCTTTTTTTGGAAGATTGATCTCATGACTTTTGTGTGCAACTTACTGATATCCAACTTTTTTATTCTTTACATGTCCATTTTCTACTATTAAAAAAATGTTATGTGATGAAGTTATATAGTCTTAGAAGAGAATCATTTATGACCTTATCGGGCGGCTTTTTGACAATCTGGGCTTCTTAGAAGTTTTTAAAGATTCCAGACTATATTGTTTAGTTAATTTACATAACATATAGTGAGTTTTCAAGTGTTACTTAGTTATATTCATTACTGTTAGCCTTAGGCGATGATAACCACCTAGGTTTTTCGCCTTTAAAAAAAAACCAAAAAACTGTTAGCCTTAGATCTACTTATATTTTATAATATATTATTTACTTTGTGTCAACTGTAGCCTTTTTGTTGGTTTTACTTTACCGTAATTCTATGTGGCTACATGTTTCCCTTCCACAGGCAGTATCATCAGGCCAGCTATTTATGTCTACTTAAAAACTTATTTGTTCACAACACTTTTAAATTTACACTTGTTTTCATACCTTGGTTGTATATGTTAAACATATAAAGATTACATGATAACAATTAATCAATTCTAGTTCACCATTTATGAGATACTTCATGTTTATGTCTCACTTCCAACAAGACTGATTTGGAAAGGTTAAGATGCAGTCCTGTTCAATTCTTATCAGATTTGTACTTTGTGCCTTACTAGAGCTTCCTACGTATCTTTGGCCCTATGTTGTTGTCAAGATCATCAAGGCAATTTGTAGCAAAACTCAATTTTTCATTTAATATTTTTCTGAATTACTTTGAGGTGTTTGTAATCTCATATTCTTCAATGGTGTTCATAGTTTGTCCTTTATTTAGTTTATGTAGCATTTAAATTATTCTCTTGTATGCTGTTGCAAGAATGTTGATTATCAATTAAATGTTCTGTGAATGCGAAGTTTGTAGTTTTATTGTTTCTATTGCTGGATATATGTTCTTTAAATCTTTCTCTAAATGTTCTTCCAGTTTGTTCAATATAATATTTTTCACAATCACTGCAATTTAGTTTGTATATGCCACTATTATTGTATAAGTCTTGGTTACTTTTCGTGTGGATAAAATATTATGATAAACTGTTTCTTGTTCTGTGGGCAATGTTGTAGTTGTTTTCGTGTAAGAGTTGCAGACTTGTTGATCAAAAATTATATGTATTGCATTGGAGTGTTTTGTTATTGCAGTGTAAAAGTTTCCTATGGATTTCCAGTTAGTATTTTACTTAGTACTGTGTGTTACTTAGTGTATAACCTTGGTCTTTATTGAAATTATTTCTGTGTTTTATTATTTCTATTGTGGTATATCACTTATATTCTATTAAGGGATTGCATTTGTTTTCAGAACAACCACCGCACTAGTGTTCTGGCAATGGGTTAACCAATCTTTTAATGCTCTAGTCAATTATACAAACAGAAATGCTAAATCACCTTTAACTGAGACTCAGATGGCAGTTGCTTATGTCACAGCATCATCGGCAGCTTGCTTTACCGCTATGGGACTTAAAGGCTTTCTGTCGAAACGCGCTGGACCTATGATGCAGGTACTTTATTAAAATTAACCTATCATTATATTGAATGCATAATAGCATTGTTCTCAAAAACTGCTGAACCAATTTTAACAGTTTTGTGCATTTTAGGTTATAAATTTACTATCACTACTTGTCTAAATTTTAATCAATGTTAAACAAAAGGCAGAAATTTTTATAACACTACAATTTTAACCCTTCCTTAACCCTACAACTGTCCATGTTAATGTTTTGCAACGCCAAGTCATTTCGGTGCGTGTGCAAGCATATTTTCAAAAATTTGCCAAATATAGTAATTGTATACCAATCCAAAAGTGTTCTGTACCTTTTTTGTAGAGAAAGGTTAAAAAAAAAACATATATGTAATTAAAAAATTTATTGATGTAAAATTGTAAAAGTTATTAGCTCAAGAAGCAAAAAATGTTCAGTAACGAAAGGAAAAAGTTTAACTTTAGGCCTACATAACAAGTCGTAAACATTTTTTGTAGTTTTTTCGTAAATGTAAAAAAGTTTTGTAATTTAGTTCTAAATAGAACTGTATAAAAACATTTATCGATTTCAAATTTCTTATTTTGAAAACACTAGTTTTTGTGTTCCAAATACACGATTGCTAACAAAACTGCATAATTTGAAACGTAACTTACTAATATATGCTTTGCCCAAAAATGAAATATTATTAAAACAAAGTGTAGAGAATAAATCAAAGAATTGAACTGTATACTTGTATATTACCTCATCATAAAAGTGTTTTACTTAGAATCAATTGAATTACAAAAGTAAGATGAAACAAACGAAACCTCGTGCGGACAAAGGAAATTCAAAATATGACCGTTGAAGACAATGGAAACAGCCTTGTTTTGCAAACTCAAGCGGTAGTATGAATTCTGTGCAAATATGAACTTTCAACTGCTGTTTGAATAACATCTAAAAAGTCAAATATAGTTTGCTTTACACCAAATGAAAGATTGAACTTTGGTCTATAAATAGATATCAAAAAGTTTATTTAAATAATTTGAATTATAAAAGATATCTCGAACGCAAAATGTGTTGTTTTATTGGTTGAATTCTGCTCAATTGCAAAGGTTTACAGACAATTCCATATCTTTGGAACTATTTGTCCGATTTTGGATTGGATGGAAGTTTCAGATAGGTAAAAGTATACAGATCCTTCAGTATACAGATATAACTCAGAAAAATACCGGGCGGGCTGTATTGAAAGACATAGAAACTGGAATTAAAGGTAGTTTTGGTGCATTAAAATTCGCGCGACATTGGCTTTTAGAAAACTAAAAAACTGCAACGATGATTACGTATGTAAATATACGGTTTAGAAAAAACTTGTAAATGCAAAAATTAAAGTTTAGATCATTTCCTTTCCAACGGTTTTTGATTTATTGCGATTGGATAGTTTTTAGTGGGTGAAATATTCATTACAAGTAGTGTTGTCAAAATTGATCGTTTTCACGT
This sequence comes from Philaenus spumarius, assembly GCA_018207615.1. Lineage (NCBI taxonomy): Eukaryota > Metazoa > Arthropoda > Insecta > Hemiptera > Aphrophoridae > Philaenus > Philaenus spumarius. Next base: position 244,047 of record JAGFPH010001259.1, read on the forward strand.
GCCACGCCCCCACGACCACTCAAATTGAGTAGTCTGACAGTTGCAGGGTTTTGAATAATAAGACTAGGTTTTTTAAAAGTATATAAAGTATTTGGAATCAACTAGGTATGTTTCTTAAATATGTATTGTTTTGTTATAAAAAAAGAGTGGTGATAGATCAGTTGGCAAGAAGATGATTCCGTATGCTAGGGTTCACTGGCTGAGATGGGCTTTTTTAAAAGTTTTTTAAGTATGCCTACCATCTATTTAACTCACTAATTTTAATTGTGGTCAGGCTCTGCATTCCATCTTCATAGAAATCAGCCATTTGGGAATATAAATATTGTTGCATGGATGTTTAAACTGTCATCATTATTGCGGTGACCGGTGGTCTAACATTATCGCCGAATAAGGAGGGTTCCAGTGTGCAAAACCGAGACACTATCATAGCTTGTGACGGCTGGAATTACAATGCGATAACTATATGTAACTCAACAAGCAACTGTCTAGCATGCCCTCTAAGGGCTGTTACAGCAAGCCAATAGAGATGAAGAAGACACTTAGCGCCAAGTGTACCCTGTAAGAGTCTGCTTTAGCAGCCTTTTAAACAAATTGTACTTCTCTAAAAAATATGCATTTGATAATAATTATTCATTGAATTCAACTTAACTACCAAGTTGCTATATTCTGTTCTCATATTTCTCTTTCTTAATATCTATTTGTGCTGTTTAGTTTAAAGGTTAAGTTATTGTTTTAGGAATCGTTATTTATGTTGAAAATTTTTTAAACAAAATTTCCTTTTATAAAATGTTTTTTTTAAGTACATTCAATTTTTGTTAATGGGTTAAACAATCTTTTTTTATAATAACTTCTAATTGTTTAACAAGACTATTTTTACGCTAGTGAACGCTTCTGTTAGCTCTGGTAAATTTAAATGGTTTTAAATTATAACCATTAGTACTATTAAACAAAATATATCGATATTATAGTATAACAGGAGAAATAGTAATATAATTATTGATTTAATTCATATTCATACACTAAGAAGTATAAAATAATTATTACAATGTTAATTTTGTTGTATCTTGTGTAAAGATGTGGTTCATATAACTAATTATTACAATGTTAATTTTGTTGTATCTTGTGTAAAGATATGGTTCATATAACTAATTATTACAATATTAATTTTGTTGTATGTGAAGATATGGTTCATTTAGACTGAAGTAAGAGTTAACAACTATGTGATGGATCTCGAAAGCCATGAAGCACTGTCACTAACAAACGCAAAAGTAGCTAGTATGAGCACACTAAAACATTTCAGTTAATTAAGGTTTTACATTTGTAACAATTATTTACATATCCATTTTAGTTACACGTAAAACAAGGAACATGAAATAAGATATTGATATTGATTAAAAATCACTTCAAGTTACTTATTCATTTAGGTAAAGGAAAGGCTATTAGAGTTATACTACTAGTCACTTAAAATTACACATTAACAGAGCTAAAGGTAAGACTGATGCTAATAGCATAAAATGGGTAAGAAACCTGAGAAAAAAATTGTGTAACAAAGCATTATTTCAAAACATTATCATTGATCGTTGAAAGACATTCCAGCACTGAGCGTGCTTCTTTAGAATCCTTTCAATTATTGTGTTTGCTAATTTTGAAGACACTATCTCTCATTGGAAAATGCCCAAACATTGTACTAATTTTGAACCACTGCAAGTTGTAAAATCTTGGATTACGTGTGCTGCTTGGGTGTCTTGATGACTTTATGTTTTTGCTGTAGAGATACGTTCCATTCGCGGCAGTAGCTGCTGCTAACTGTGCCAACATCCCACTCATGCGACAGACTGAACTTATAGATGGTATTGATGTTTGCGATGAAAATGGAAATGCAGTTGGACAATCTAGGGTAAGTTTTCTAAGTAAAGTGATGTAGAAATATTTATGTAAATAAGAAAGCTCTGAACAATTTTGGCATGTTTTTTAGAGTAATAATGGATGTGTATGATCGGTTGTCATCTAAGTCAGGAAGAGATCTAGGAGATGTGGCGTAGTTGGTTAAAACAGGATCTAAGTCGCTACAGTTGGATCGTCTAACACAAGTTGTTCAGTTTTCACCTTTGATGTACGTATTGTATCCGTGTTTTGTTAATTTTAGCCTTCATTTCACTAACTGGCAGAAATTAAAAAACTTGTGTAGAGTTAGTTTTCATAAAGTTACCTATCAAGTCAAGCACAATATTATATAAAATTCTAAAATTTGTATTTACTTATATTGACCAGTTACAATATTTACGAGATAACTTCAATACAGACTAACAGTTTGCTTTTCTCCAAACTGAGAACTGAACTTAAATGAATTTTGTGATGTCTCTTATTTGCTGGAGTAAACACCTTGCCAAATCTAACCTAAGAAATCTAAGCCTAGCAAACACATAGACAGAAACAACACATATTTCAGTGAACATAGACATTTTAAAGACAAAAAGTAATAGTATATAACTGTGCACAGAGATCTGGCACTAAAACAGTTTCAAGCTAAATCAAATATCAAAAGACTTCTTCTCATGCCTTTTTGCTATACTAGAATAGGGTCCACAGGCAGGGGCTTTTTCTTCCTTTTAGTTCCATTATAATGGGTTCTGATGTGGACTCTATACCACGAGAGGACTTATTACAAAGTGTTTGAAACAGATGAAAGGACAGTAAAAAAGTTACATGAAATAAAGGGTTTTTTTTTTATTTACGCAACAACTAAGTCCAACAATGTCAATTTTTGTGCGTTTTATACATTTTGTATTACGATTGATCTAAAAGACAATTCTAATCAGAAGTTTACCATGTCATAATGCAATTGATAAACTCTGAGTCTTATCGGTTGTGGAATCTTTGCGTTCCGATAGAAAAGGAGATTAATTATTTACCATTGTTGATTTTTACCTTTATTTGTTTCTCTACTTAAATTAAATATAAACATGGGGAAATTAGACTCTAGATGTGAGAAATAATCGGTATCGATTGCCAAACACATCCCTTCAATTAAGTATTTTTCTTTCCAATTTGTTTCTTTGTGGACAATGCTGACCAGCTTCCATATTTTTATGCTATGATTCTGATTCACATCAGTTAAATCTTGGAATAGTTAAAGTTGCTCCTGTAGCATATTCTCGATGTTCTTGGACATGAGAATGTACTTGCGTTGACGTTTGACCAAAATAATTGTGACACAAGGGATTATATAAAAAATATCGTAATTAATAAATTTTGCTCTTGGTTAGAGAGATTCACAACTTCTGACCCGATTTGAAAGCTGTCTCCTGATGTTAAGTTTTGAGGTTTTTCGCATATTTTCTCCGACGAGTTTTGTACATAAAGGATGGATACAGAAGGAATAGGGTTTCTATTACAGTCTTCAGAATATCTATTACTCCGGAGTTCTATTACTGCGGTTGTTGCAGAACTCGCTCTATCTCCTTGCAATGTTTAGAATCATTCAATGGAAACCCCCTCACTCTCCAAAACAAGTTAAACGAGCATGGTGAATGATTTTATAAATATACGATAAGAAATTCTGTCGCATAATACATAAAAATGAATAAGTCAGTTAAGCAAAAAATTTAATTAAATCAAATATATAATAGTTATGTATAAAAAAACAGTGTCTATTACATTAAATTGTACATGCGTTATAAATTTACATTTATGTCTTTACTGATAAGTACTTATCCGTTTGAATGGAATTTTTCCTTATTTATATTTTTAAACGGTCTATCATCATGTTGTCTCAACTTTTCTAAGCACAGAAATACATTTTCTCTGTGTTTCTGAAGTTTCTCTGTTTATAATTTATAAAATTTTTCATGGCAATCTTCAATACAAAAAAAAAAAAATAAATTGCGCACGATGGTGCCAAAAATGTTGAAGAAAGAACACAATACAAAACGTTTAGCACATTCTTTGTCATTTTTAGAGCGCTGTGACAAGAATGGTGACGAGTTCGTGACTGATGATGAAATTTGGAAATGACAATCCAGCAAGTGACATCATTCAAATTCTCCGATAAAACCATGAAAATTCAAACGAGAACCATCAACATGGAAAATTATGGCCACAGTTTTCTAGGAACTGAAAAGTGTTCCTTTAATAGACTTCAAAAGCATATAAAAAAGACATATATGAACTAAATAAAATCATAAACCTAGAGAACTAAGTCTATGTTTGATGTCTAATTTAAAACTACAATTAAGAATAAGAAGGAACCCAAAACTAGAATAATAGAACTGGATGTCAAAAGAACTTAAAAACTAAATACAAAAACAGAATGTGAGAAAACATTGTCACCAAGCACAGACACATACAAAGAATGACCAAGACAGCAAGCATTCCTTTTCAGAAAAATAACAGGACTGCTACCCTGAATTAGATGAAAGTTAAAGTAAATAACCCTCCTTCCTCTCTGCAATTGTAAAAATATCAATTTTGTGTGGCATTAGAGATCAGGTTTCACTTAAAATGATTTATTAGCTTAGACTACGGATGGCATTGGCTGATGCCAGAACTTTTTCTGTGAGCTGTCAGAACTGCATGTTTTTAATCGTACATTTTTTTAAACTTCTTTGAATATGTTGTAAGAGAAGCAAAAATATGCAAAACTGAGTTTTCTCTTGATAATTCATACTCTCAAAACACTGTATTGTAATTTGTATAGACAAATAATAGGAAATGGTTGGAAAACCATTGTAAAACTGTAAACAAACCATTGTTAGAAACCAATTTTAAAATAAAAGTAAAATATTTTGTTGGATGTAGAACAAATTTGGTTTTTTTTTACAGTTTGCCGCAGTTAAAGGAATAAGCCAGGTAGTGCTTTGTCGGATAATAATGTGCGCACCTGGAATGAGTAAGTAACATGTAAAAGAAAATTCACCTTAACAGATCAAATATTTCATGTCAGCTTTTAAGTGGTTTAATAAAATGAGCATCTTATAATGTTCCCAGCCCCACCAATTAAATGCTATGTTCATTGTCTAATCAGAAATATGTTTGTGTCAGTATTTTTCTCATTTATATACAAAAACAAAATTAAACAGTGTGCACACAAAATGTCAGAGTTTGTTTGTTTGTTTGTTTGTTTATCGCCTTTATTTGGGCGCAGTCGAGGCTATGAAGCCCCTTCTACTGAACCCATCAACAAAATACATAAATAATTACAAAATTTATAACAAAATTATAATAAAGACAATAATAACAAAATTATAAATATAAAGAATAATATAAACTAACATGACTCATGCTACAAATAAAATAGGTAAATCATAAATAAAATATCCGCGAAATACACACATACATACACATGCCTACATCCATACATACACACACATATACACACAATAGATACTATACATACTTTACATACAATACATATCTATAAAACTACACAAATTTTTAATGAAATAACTTTAATTTTTAATAACAAAGAAAAACTTTAAATTTAAATTACAAAACTAAAAACAACCACAAACTTCAGTGCCTCGATGAACGTAAAAGACCAGTAATAAAGAAATTATTTTATACAACATGAAAATATTCATATTACATAAAATTAATTGGAGTAAATCAAACATAAAAAAGAAAGTATTACCAGGAAATCACACACTCTCTCGTTGCCTGGCCAAAAACTGCCCCCTAACATTCAATCTAAACTCCGATAGACCTGAACCCTCCCTTACCCGGGCAACAACTGAATTCCACAATCTGCAACCTGAAACTGCAAAGGATTTGTTGAAGATGGATGTACGGTGGAGGGGAATTTGGAGAATTCTAGAAGCCGAATGTGTATTGACACTATGTATATCAGATATAAAATTAAAAAATGTAGAAAAATAACACGGAGAATTAGTTTTAAAATACTTATATAATACAGTCAACAAAGCAAGATCTCTTCGATAACAAAGCTTAAGCCATTTCAATTGGTTATAAAAAGGAGAAATATGTTGACCAAAACCTATGTAGAAAATAAACCGGATACATGCATTTTGTGCCCGCTGGAGCCTTAATGCTACCTCTGCCTTCAAGTCACTGTAAACGACACAACCATAATCAAATATAGGAAAAAGAAGTGACTCGACAAGCAGAGCTCTCACCTTAGTGGGAATCAGCATTTTGTAGCGTCTCAACTGTCTTAGCGAGGAAAAGACCTTGTTGCAGACATTGTCCACATGGTTTGACCAAGTAAGCGTTCTATTGAATAAAATACCAAGATTTTTGACTTCATCCTTAAATTCTAAGTTAATATTATTAACCTTTATATTAGGCACAGATCGAAAATCAATATTCTTTAATAAACGAGGGTAGCCGATTATAATTGCCTGCGTTTTCCCTTCATTAATCTTGAGACCATGACGAACTGACCAAACAGTCAGTGAAATAATATCTTTGTTTATAAGGCTTACGCATTCCTCTATATTGGGAACATCACAGTGTTTATACATCTGAAGATCGTCTGCATAGAGATGGTAGCTGCAATTATTAAAATTTGAAGAAATGTCATGTATATATAGAGAAAAAAGCAATGGTCCCAAAACAGATCCCTGCGGGACCCCTCTTTGTACTTCTAACCAGCCTGAACGGGAGTTATTCGGCCCAAGAACACACTGTTGTCTTTTGCTAAGGAATGCCTTAAACCATCTTAAGGAAGGTGGTGAGAAATTTAAACTTTTGAGTTTGCTAATCAAAATGTCGTGTATAACCGAATCAAAAGCTTTGCTATAGTCAAATAGTGTCAGAAACGTGACTTCCTTCCGGTCCATTGCATACCTAATGTAATCTGTAATTTTTAAAAGGGCTGTTGTGCTGTATACTTGCCTGAAACCTGATTGAAACTCGTCATAAAGATTATTAGTTTTCATGAATTCAATTACTTGATCATAAACAAGCCGCTCCAAAATTTTGGAGAGTACACAGAGCAGTCTAATGGGCCGATAATCAGCAGGATCGGAAGGGCCAGGTCTTTTTGCTAGAGGTTTAACAAGCGCCAAGCGCCATAATTTTGGAAAAACATAATTTGGAAGAGAGAAATTAAAGATATCAGCTATTATTGGAGTAATCACAAACAGTACTTTTTTAATTAAAAGGATTGAAATTTGGTCAATGCCTTTCGCTTGAGAAGTGACTCTACGTACCGCTTTCAAAATGTCTTCATCATACACGTGTCTGAAATAGAAAGGTTCATAAGCAGGAGCTGGCAGAGAAGAATAATATTTACAGACTGTTTCAGAGTCTGAAACAGCGCTACTAAAACTGGAAACGAAGTAAGAGTTCAGGTCATCAAGGGCCACACCGACATTACCTGACGTATGTACAACTGAAGAATGTATGCCTAGTTTACGCACAGAAGACCACGTTTCAGTAGGTGTCTTACAGGATTTAAATAGATCGTGTGAATATCTTAACTTTGCATTTCTGATAGATTGTTTAGTTTTATTTCGGAGTGCACGAAAATTTTCAAAATCATTTGCTAATCTCGACCGAACATACCTTCGTCTAGCGACATCTCTGCTTTTCATAAATTGTCGGATTTCCTTTGAAAGCCAAGGAGAAGGAGGGTGAGTAACACGTACAGATCTAACCGGGGCGTGTTTATCATATAAGGTCAATAAAATTTTATTAAAAAGATCAACTTTACAATCTATGTCGTGTAATTTTACAATTTCAATCCATTCAGAGCCAACAGCATCTGCAATAAATGAATCATGATTAAAATTTTTTAAATCTCTAAACGTAATGAATTTTGTTTTAGGTTTCGGTAATCTAAGATCGTAAACAAGATAAATAAGGTCATGTCTCGAGATACCAGGGAAAGAGATTTGGCCATGCAACAGAACTTTATTTGGTTTGGAAACGGCATATAAGTCAATAGTAGTGTGAGACGTAGCCGTGTGATGCGTTTCCGACAAAGGCAATAGAGATAAGTCGCACCTAAAGAATAAATTTAGTAGTTGAGATTTTTCAAAAGAGACTACACTTTGTGATATGTCTGCATTGAAATCTCCACATATCACTACATGGTCATAGCCAGGAAGCAAAGAACCCAATATGTCCTCAACATTAGACAAATATCCTACTTTAGGAGGTCGGTACACTACCCCAAGCAATAACTTACTATTTAAAGATTTAATTTCCAAAAATAAAAATTCAGGCTTTTTAGAATAAATAGCAGGGGAAGATATTAAAATATTAGATCCAAGAGAGTCTCTTACATAAGCAGCTACCCCACCTGCCCCCTTGCCAATACGATCGTTTCTGTGCAAGACAAAGCCATCAATCTTTGCCTCATTACTAGCATGATGCGGTTTTAGAAAAGATTCGGATATTCCAATAATATCGGCACCGGATTGTGCTATTGCTTTAATTTCATCAATATGGGCAAGTATAGACTCGGCATTAATATGAACAATTTTTAAACACTTTTCACGTCCTAAAAACGATCGCTGTAACAAGGCAGGGGCGGAGAGAGAACAATCATCAACTACGTTAGCCGCCATAAGAGTTTTGAAAACATGAACCCGCTATAAATCCCGTACATAATCATCGAGGCAACCGAAGCAGTACCGCAACCCACATGCACACCTAAAAGATTTACATACAAACACAAAAGAATGAACTTAATATCAATCATATAAAACAAATAGAAGTTAACAAAAATCAGCCAAAAACAACAATATACACAACAAACATTAAGAAAACAACTGAAACAATCTCCAAATAACAATTTAGATATTAAGATCAATATTTTAAAAATAATTTTTATTAAAATTAGATTATAATCTTTGAAAATAGGGAACAAAACAAAACTATATTGACGTTGACACAAGAAAAACCACGTAATATCATATGTGTGGCATTTTAAACAAGTAACTGCAGATCGTTTTTTGAACGTATGAACACCACATCGCTCCCTTCAGTCTTTTTTGCTCGAATAGTCCCATTCCGTACCCACAGGAAAGCAAAATTCTTTTCTCGCTTTAGTCGCCGGGCCTCCGCTAACAATCGCTTTCTAGACGGACACAACGATTCGTTTACGTAAACAGGAATGTCATCAGGGCGACCCATATGTCTCGTCGATAAATCCCGTTTAACTCGTCTTTTATTTAGAAATTCCTCTTTATCAAGGCGACGCACAAATTTTACAATAATCCCTCTGGGACCTCCAAGGCGATTTACGCCCAATCTATGACACGCATCAACCATTGTATCAGTAATGTTAAAGTTCACCGCCTTTCCTACATCTTCGACTATATTTAAAATATTTTCATTTGACGATTCTGGTACGCCAAATATCTCTACAGTATTACATCGGGAATATTACTGTAAGGTCACACGTCACACACAACTCCCTAAAGAGTTTAAAAGTTGGTTAATATATCTTACCTGTGGTTTACAGTAATGATTTTTAAATACAATTACAGAGTACAAAATCATTTTTAAATAGTGGGCGTACACAAATCTTGTTTTGACATTTGTGTATATTAAATTTTACATGATTGTTATAAACAAACTAGTAGCATCACAGTTTTTAAGTATTATAGCAAAGTGCAAATCAGTGATTCAATAGAACAAGTTCGGAAGAAAATTTAATCGTGATCCTCTATGTAATAATAACACTTGTCGTTAGTATAAACAGTTTGGAACAACCAAATGTCTATGTAAAAAGAACAGTGCAGAAAGACTAATTGTGTCGGATAAGAATGTTGATTGCATCTAGGGTCTTTTTTGCACTGTTCGATTTTTATTTTGTTTAACGTCTTTACTTTTTATGTTGGTTGAACTCATGAAGAAAGGGATTGGAATAATTCTTGCGCATAATAACAGCAACGGATGGATACGAACTGACGAACTCTAACTTATGATGTGACTATCTTATCACTGAGCTTCCATCTTATTACAAATCACAAATTAGAAATGCCAATGTTGACAGTAGGATGGTTTTCAGAAAACTATAACAAGTTCACCCATATCATTTGTAGTTGCTAGCAACCCACCAACTATGCTAAACGATTTCACAATCAAAACGTTACAGATAAATAAACTTTAGTCAACATGCAACCTTAGTGGTAAAGTGAACAAACCTAATGTCCTTATCTGGGGGTAAGAGAAACATTACAAAAATAATACTTTGTGTAAATGACATGTTGTCCGGGGTTTGTAGTCAATGCAAGTTTATGGACCAGATTTCCTCTGAAACAAGATTTACGAAATCTTTTTATCTCTATATCCTGCACATTTTTTCTTTTACCTCAACTACAAACTTCACTAGAGAACATTGTTTAGCCGTAATATGGTGTAAACTCTCATTCACAATGCATAGAAACGACTAAGTGATTCCAAATTTCCTATCCTTGGATTGGTCATCATCAACCCAATGAAGAATTTTCTAATTTGGTCTTCGAAATCTGCTGCTCTGATACCTTGTGATTTCTTTCTCTTTGGTTTTTTAAGAGATTGTGAGTACGTGCCATCACTATGATTTTAGACAGAATTGAAGCAAATGGTACAAAAATTCTCGCCCGATTTTAAATTTTATCTCTTGTTAAAAAGCTTACCTCTGTCTTCATGAAGTTGAAAATTCAATCCTACCTGTGGTGGGTCTTCATTATTTTGTTAAAATGTATAAATACATTTTATTAAATATTTTTCTACTCCTGGTTAACAAGTTTCCTTCCCAAAATCACAGATTCTCAATATCTTTGTAAACTCTGTGTTGCAAATCCCAGAGAAGGGCATTAATTGTTATTATTTCCAGGGATAACTCTCCTTTTCCGTGTTCCTTAATTTGTGAAGGTGTTGCTTATTTTCAAACTATCAAATTTATTTATTTAGTTAAGTTTATATTGTGTACTTAATGGTGTCCTCTTTGTTTCGCACCTTGTACACTGGTGAAATCTACACGGATAACTCTCTGTTACTAATTGCCCAATTCCAATTCTCACTTCATACATCTGACTCGACCTATACAAATAACATAAAGAAATCTTTTTCAGAATATATTAATATTTATTGATATGTAGGTTTACGAAAAAGGTTTTAAAAAAATGTTAGAGAATATAAAGTGTAAAATTAAATTTAGATATATTTGACTAACTTGTGAATAATATTATATCAGGTTTTATAAAAATTCCTTACAAAACAGAACTCTACCCAAAATCCTTTCCAATTTTAATTTTTAGGCTTTAATTTGTTTTTATTCTGTGAGTGAACTTTTATACAGGATTAAATAAAATGGAGGATGATCCAAATCTTTGTTTTACAATATCACATGTTTTATTTAAATCAGTGTATTTTTTTGTTTTTTTTACAGACATATTACCTATTATCATGAGAAAATTAGAACAAAATCAAAAATTCCGAAACGCTACATGGTTTCACGCTCCATTCCAAACGTTGATGGTTGGAGGGTTGTAAGTATATCTTAGTAAATTAATATGGCAAACAGTAGTTTATTTTTATAATTGGTTGAAAGCCATTATTTATATTAAATAACATTGTACAGCTATAAGTCCCTTTAATAGGATGACCAGATTTTTCAAATTAAAAAGGAAGACACTATGTGTGTTGTAACTTAATTAATTTCTTCACTGAAAAAATTAGATAATGGATGAAAAATAAATGTAATATTATTATAATAATTAACTAAATATTTATTTTGAAAATTTTATAAAGCAGACAACTAATAGTTATTAATAGAAAGTCAATGTTGTTGACAAGTAGTGAAAGGAAGTCAGGGTTAGTGTACAATCAATAAGGAACAGTTAGTAAAGAAACACAGTGGACAAAATAAGCATTATATTTACCAGATATTAAGATAACCAATTTGTCGTTTGAAGTGCAGCGTAGATAGATCTTTCAAATTAAACAGAGTTTTGTTTCTAGAAATAATAAAAGTGGTTAGATCATCTCCAAGCTTTGAATATGGCGTATGTGTTCTCGTGTCATGACAGCGTTACCGCTCGATTGCATCAAAGTTAAGAACATCATGTTGAGTGTTCCTCGAGTTGTAAAACATTATATCTTCATATTTGTGAACAATCAAAAAGTGCTAGCACTGTATTGTAGTGAGGATATTGGTTTATGAAAGGGCTGGTAAATATTATCTTAAGATCATTTTAAACTATAATTCTTCTTTGTTGTCTGCTAGAATTTGTGTTACTTTTACAACTTCCTTAATTGTGGAACCTCTTTGGTATCCACAGGAAAACCAATAATAATTGCAAAATGGCTTTCCCTATGTGGAACTCATCTCAGTTTGCTGACACATGCAAAATTGTGTTACCAATGTGGGGCTTCACTTCACTGTGGTAATATGTACCGTTGTACAACAACACACATGTACGATTGCTTAAAATAAGTTAGGTGCGGACGCAAACCATAGTATAATGTGCACATTAAGGTATGAGCACAAAGCGTAACTCTAACATAGACTGGTATAAAATATAGAGTTTAGAGAAAAATGTAGAGGCGTTATTTTAGAGTTAATTTAAAAATGTGGTGTATAACTGACATTATATAACAATAATAATATTTTGTGTTATGTTCACAGCCTTCTGTTCATGGTACCGTTTGCATGTGCCCTCTTCCCACAACAATGGTAATTATGTTATAAATTTCACTAACAAACTTTTTATATTAAGATTTATCTCTTATTTGTAGTTATTGATTACTCACCCAGTGAAAAAACCAGCGTCGCTCCAACTTGGCCTTACTTACTTTCTGAGATGGTCCTTGTAATAGGTTTCATTGGTCCTATAGAAATCAGCTTCCTTACTTTTTTGTGTACTTGATTGATCAGGAACCTCTATTTAGTTACTACAAATTTCATTCACTACTTTGAAATAGTCCCATACCAGCCTATATTCCAGGGCAAACGACTGCAACGGCCTCAGAGCACTTTGACTTTTATACATAGGATCTTACTTCAGTCCTGACTCAGTTATTCATTTTGGAGCTGACATTATTTCTTTCTGTGAGTTATGTAAGAATGTTTTTAATTTAAAATTAACGATTTTTAATAAAGAAGTCAATTTGAGTGCACCTACATTTTACTTCATTGTACTTGTGTTAATACTTTGATTTTGTCAATATGTACATAGGAACACTCCGGGGACCAAAAACCATTTGTTTTTATAGTCTTGAAAGTGTTTTTAACATTTAGAACTTGTGATAAAATAATTGAACATAATGATTTACAAAAAGTGGAAGGTATTATTGCTTTGTTTAGATGATTCAAATAAATCAGTTTAAGAAAAGAATACTTAAAAATTTGGGAGAGATAAAACAATGTAGATGATAAAGAGGCAATGATTTTGTCATTCCTCTTCCAAGATGTTGTTTTAACCCTAGAACCGGCCGCTTTAACGAAAATGGATTTTTTGACTTGTGCAAGCATTTTTTCATAAATTCGCCAAAAATAGTAAATGAACCCCAATCCAAGTGTTCCTTAGCTTTTTTGTAGATAAAGGTTCAAATAATGTTTATATACCAGTAAAAAAAATATAGATGTAAAATGTACAAAGTTATTAGCTCAAGAAATAAAACATGTTCAGTTACGAAAAATAAAAGTTCAACTTTAGGTCTACATAAAAAGTAGTAAACATTTTTTGTAATTTTTTCCGTAAATGCAAAAAGTTTCGTAATTTAGTTCTAAATAGTATAAAAACATTTATCAATTTCTTACTTTGAAAACACCAGTTTTTATGTTTCAACTACAAGGGTGCTAACAAAACTAGGCCTGGTTTGAAACGTAATTTAGGAATATTTACTTACCCAAAAATGAAATATATTTATAACAAAGTGTAGAGAATAAATCAAAGAATTGAACTGTATACTTGTAAATTGTTATTTCATAAAAGTGTTTGAGTTAGCTTTACTTGAATCACAAAATGAGATAAAACAAATGAAACCTCGTGCGGACAAAGGAAATTCAAAAAATGACCGTTAAAACCGCCGTGTTTTGCGAACTCAAGCGGTAGTATGAATTCTGCGCAAGTCTGTACTTTCAACTGCTGTTTGAATAACATCTAAAAAGTCTATTGACATAATTCAAATTATAAAAGATATCTCGAACGCAAAATGTGCTGTTTTATTGGTTGAAATCTGCTCAATTGCAAAGGTTTACAGACAATTCCATATCTTTCTAACAATGCAAGTGACTTTTGATTTGATGGCAGTTTTAGAAAGTTAACATCTTAACGAATCCAAAGGTATCTCTACATTATTGTCAAAATATCCCGGTCAAGCTCAATTCAGCTTTAGAGAAGTGACAAAATAGAGCATAATTGCTTTGTATTTCACGCGCGGCAAAACGTTTACAGAAAACAAAAATTTAAAAACGATGATTATATATGTAAATATACATTTTAGAAAGTAATGCTAAATACAAAAATTAAAGTTTGAAACATTACCTTTCCAATGGTGTTGGTCTTTTTGAGATTGGAAGATTTTTAGTGGGTCAAATGTTCAATAAAATCACGCGTTATAAATGTGTTGTCATGATCGCACGTTTCGTGCGATCTGCCGGTTCTAGGGTTAAATATACACCACCACAAGTTAGTTACAGCCCCATACAGCTTCGTACTGAATTGTAGACTTGCAATAAATTATACCACTTTCAACATTTATCCCTGACTGGAGATAAATTTAAGATTTTATAAATATCCTCAGAACGATTAATTGTATTTCCTTGAGGAGGCTTAAAATACTCACATTTTAAAAATACATTCTTTCTTTAAAATTATTAAATTTCTAGTCTGTACCAACTAGTCTGTAAATTCTTAAGAAGGTTACAGGGCACCCAATTCCCAAGAAAGTTATGTTATATTAAGGCGCTCATAAACGAGCAACATTTTGCGGCAATGTGTGGTCGGCAATGATTGCCAGGCAATATTACTCAACACCCAGAATCATTTCCTGCAATATATCCGTATGGCCCGGCCATATTGCCTGTATTACAACTACTGGCCGAGGTGTTGCCGGTGATATCGTTCACTGAGCGAAAATACGTAAATAATTCCCGGCCATGTTTAGTTGTCTGCCCTTGCTTTGAGATTTCAACAATAACATATAGTTTATTGTGTAGCATTGAGGTAATTTTATTTATATTTTGTTTTAGTAAAAATTTAAGGTTCATAATTAATTAATAATTGGTCAAACGATAAAGTTATCGATTTTATAAATGAAATTCCTTTAAATCCAGCTGTATGGGACATTGAGACAAAGGAGTACAAATAATTATCGAGAACTAATTCTTTGCTTAAATTATAAAGTGTTTATTGTTTATTTAAGTATGGTCGAATCCACATTCTTCTCTTTTTCTTCTTGTAATTGTTAATTACTATGTATGCTTCACTAACAAGTACTTCAATTTCGGCCATTATTGCCACAAACTCTTGGGCAATATTATGGCCGAAATGTAGATGGGCCATATCTGGCTACACATTGCTCAGTCATGTTGCGGCAATACATTTCTGGAAATGTTGCTGGGCCACAGTTTTCAAAATTATTGCCGGCAATGTAGCATTTTTGTTGCTCGTTTAAGAGGGCCATTAGGTACTGTCGCATCCATTTTTCTCAATCAAGAATATTTTTTTAAAGCTGTTTTCATATGTATAATCTCAGGAACCATTATTTCAATTGAAGACTTTCAGATAGAGTAGGTATGAGTACTGGAGTTATTGTCCATGTCAAAATTAATCTTGAGAGTTTGAACCTACACCTGCGTGTCTTCAAAGTTGAAATGTACTGTATATGGTCTTTTATTTAGAATGTGTGAAGATTTTGACAGTTTTCTGTCTGAAATTAGGATTTATTTAATGATTTGTATCACCAAAACTGTGGTATTAAAACAATTTAATTTAACTGTAGTGGGAAAGAATTTTTCTCTGATAAATAATTAAAAAATAAAGAAGGCAGTTAGTCATTAGTTTGCTAATGCCTTAACTCTGGTCGTTTAAGGCTTATGATATAGTCATGAACCATATAACCTTAAACTGGGCAAACTAGGCCTATTTATTTTCTTAATAATAAATAGAAAAGTACATAGCGCACAATTCATTCATATATCAACATTATATCCTTGTATATAAACAAGATATAAAGCTTATATAACCAGTTCTATAACATCTTGTTGTTTTGGAATAGTAACAATTTTCATATCTCTGCTCTTAAAGTTAAATTAAGCTCTTTTTGTTCTGTATTAGTAAACCTATTAAAATATTGACAAATGAGCATGATATCTGATGTTATAACAACCTTATTATCAAGAAATGTTTACATTAAGATGTCAGCTAGCTGCTCTTCAATTTCTTCTAATGTAGTATCTTATGTTTGCTGTTCTTTTATGGATTAGATATAATAAACATGGCTTTATTTTTGTCATATCTTACAAAACTCTCACACATAATTTCAATCAACTGATATTTTAGCTCGAATGGCATATTTTTATATCATACAGGTAGAAGGTCCACTGAGAGGCTATCTTGTGCCCACTCGTTTGTGTTAGTTGCTGTTTAATATACAGTATAAATGAATGAGTGGAATGTTGTAATATGTACTTTATGTGCCTAGGATTTTCTTTCTGTAAATGTCATATTTAATTCTAAATGTTATTTCTTCACTTTGTTCATAAATTATGAATTGGTTTTGTTATTATTTTGTTTTTTGTATTGAGTGAGAATGTATATGTAAAAATAATAGAATCATTTATTTGTCAAGAATCTTTATTATTTATTATTGGTTTAAGTGTTATCATCATTTTATTTGTATAATAAATAGAAAAAAGAAATAATCTAAAAGGCCAATTAAAATGATTTACATAATTCTTTGTTTTTGCAGTTCGTTAAAGACAAAATGGGTGGAAATATTGGAACCAGAAAAATATAGTGAAATGGTAAAAAAATGTGGTGGAAAGGACAAAGTCCCTGAGCATATATTTTTCAACAAAGGACTGTAGTGGATAGAAACTCACGAACATGGAAACTTTTGCCGTAGTCTATGTAGAAGAATATTGGGAGTGTTTTGATGTTTACTGCAATTAACAAGAGATGCTCAGACAACCAAATATATGTTTTAGCTAAGTAACCGATTACGTTCAAATTTACTAAATTTAATTAGTTTTTGAAAGTAGAATAATTGACTCACACATACAGTTGGATGCTGTAACACATACAGTCCGTGTTCTTCTTATAATCACTGTTGTGCTTATAAACGGTCAAAAATTCTCTATTGAGTTTCCTGAACTAAATATTTGATTGCCACTTCTACTTCTCAGGTTATTTCAATGTGAAGAACTATGTTCATTCTCTAATAAATGAATGAACGAATGTGGGCGTGAAACACATCCATCAGGCAATAGAACAAAGGGGGAAATAAGTGCTAAAACAAATTACAATATTTAGATATTACATAAAATATTATTTCTTCATATTAGCACGTGTAGTAAGGTAGCCTGCATAAAATGTGACTATGCATTTAAGAAAATTAATTAAAACAAACACTAGGTGACACATATTGTTTTAAATTTCATGTATTTTATTTTCTTACTGATTTTTTATTTCTTAAATTTCATATTGGAAATATGTATACACCAATCAATCAATTTTATTTGTTGTAGACACATTATAATTTGTATAACCTCAATATATATTATTATTTTATGGTTAGATTACATTTTTTACAGCTTTCTTAACAATCCAGTTTATTAATTTAAATATGTAAAGTAATAATTCCATCAATTCTTTAAAAAGGGAAATAATAATTAATAAATATTATTAACAAACAATATTGCAATATATCCTGTTACAATGTGTCTAAAATTAAACTAAAAGAACAATACAAAGAAGTTAAATAAAATATTAATTTGTTATGTATAAACTACTACGGTTCTTCATTAGAAACTATAACACCAAACATACAAAATTAAATTTTAGATCAACCAGCAATGAACATAAGGAATGCTTTATTACAATATTTAAAACCATAAACCTTACTAATTTTAAAAGACTCATAAATTCAATTTTAAATTGTATTGCTTATAACAACAGTTTATATTTTCATCAACAAAAAGTACAATATAATATTCATAAAAGTAAACTCATGAAAGAAATTCACAAAGTAAAAACCTATTATAACCAATCTTTTTTTTTGTCTAGTAATAAAAATGTAACTAACGGGTTTCATAACTTATTCCAAAGCTCAAAATTCCATGAATCTATGTGATAAATCACTCTGGGCATGTTCTTCTTAACATAGACATCGGTCGTCTCTGGATGAAATGTAATCGGCAACTCTGTGACATGTAGAGATTTGATCCAATAGTTGATGTTATCAGTGTGACAAATTGAAGACCAGCTTTTTCAAACCTCTTTTGATCAATATCGTAGATCTTATTCTGAGGAACTACGGCTGGTGCGACTAAATTTCCGAGTTTAGCCAAATAAATTCCAATTCGTAAGTTTTCTTCCAGTTCTCTGTACAAGGAGAAAGGTCTTCTCTCAAAACAGCTTCTAGCCATTTTTTAGCTGCTTCAAGACGGCATAAGTGTTCATATGCGACTTGCTCGTGTCTCTTTTCATCCATTTCGTCAGCTGAAAGCCAGTCACAATTTACACCTTTCAATTCATCCACTATCTATTGTGTTCCATTTCAATATTTACTTGATTGATTTATAAAACATTAGCAATCTAAGATTTCCCTTAACTATAAGTTATAGTTTGACTATTGTAGCTCGTGCATCACTGAAGATGACACACGTTTGAGATAGTATATCTTCTCACTAGTCAAGCTCAATATTTATTTATAGGATTCTATGTGAAGACCATAGATGTTTGTTTGGTTTGAATATAAACAAAATTTAATATTTTCAGGTATTTTTTCCCAAAAAGTATTGGTATGATGGGTGAGGCCCATACATGCTTTTCACCTTTAAATCTCAAAAAACAAAATCAGTAATAGGTTTCTTAATCATTGTTTTGTGTTTGTTAATAATCGGTATATCTGTTAAAGTTTTGTAAATTCGAGTCTTTTTATGTCAAGGAAGACAGACAATGATGATTAAAACATCTGGCTTGATGAAGTTATTGTTTTTGTAATATGCTTTTACTTGTCTTTTTTTTAACTGATTGACATTGTAAAGCTATTTTTTCATCTGACCTTTCCGTTACTCGATCATGACACCAGTTTTATCCTTTGTGGCATGGGATAAGCGAGGTTACTGTAAATTAAAGAGTTTAAATAGAAAATGCGGAATAAGTATTGTTTGAGACTATTTTAGATGTAAATGGTTTTTACAAAAATATCTGATATTTAAATAAAAGTTGAGTTATGTACCCAAGCAAGAAAAAGGACAGATTTCTAAAAAAAAGTCGAGTCAAGATTGCTACAATATCGAAATAAAATTCTGTAGATGATTCATACACCAACTAAAATCAAGTTCATTTAGAGTAGTAATTAAACAAGGAATTATTATTAAATTGTAATACATATATAGTAGAACCTCGCCAAGTCCGACCTCGGGTAAACCGACTCCTCGCTTTGTGTGCCCATACCGCTCTGTCGGCGATGTTTCTCATCAAGCAATTGGTTCAAGAATTACAAAAACAGTTCACCTGTTTGCAAAGTCAAGCAATTTAACAGAAATGTGGCAACACGGGGTGCATAGATTGCCATGACCACTGCTCCTTAATGAATGTCCTAGCGCACAGCGAGCCCCTTCTCTTCACTATGGCAGCGTGATTCTCAATCCTAAAGCAGTTTAAATCAAAGTACAGTACCTCCATACAGTCATGTGACTCGCTGGCTTATCATTGGCGATAAGAGTTAGTAGACCTTTGACACATCGTCTGCTAAGCAAACGAACATTCCAGACTTTTTTTGATCTGAAAACAACAAGAACATTAAATTTGGAGTGTTTCATGAATTACTGTACAGTGCTTGTGTTTCACATCATTCTTGTTCTGTATTTACGATTAAAACTTGGTTGTATTACGTTTTAATGTACATAAAGTGCAGGTGGCACGTTGCACACATTTACCTTTACAGTATATACTGTAAACAAAAATAGTTTACTATTACATAGGCCTACACAATAAAGTTTCTGTCTTTTTAGTTTGTTAATTCGTAAAAAGAATCCTTTGGGCAATGTATATTTGAAAAATTCTTTAAATGTGGGTAATCGGACCATTTTTAAGGCATCAAGTTCTTCATTAATTCAACATATTTTAGGCAAAACCTTAATTTAAAATAAGTTTCTAAGACTAAAACGTTCATATTGTTCTTGGCTAGGGCTAACTTAAAATTGTGTTGCATTATTGAAGCTAACAATCTTAATCAGCTGTTAATGGCTCTACAGAATGTTAATAATATAGATATAATTATACATTTTTAAACTTACTACAATAGATTACCTAATAATAATTTCAATCCTAATACCTCTCCTTCTCTAGGTAAGCATGGTGGGCCTAAGCAGTAGATGAACCGGATTTTCAATTACATTTTGTTTAATTCTGTATAGTAATAGTAGACTTAACTTTACCACATTTTTAGTTTAATTTCAGATATTGTATTTGTGAATTAATGGAAATAATTAAACAATTGATTACTTATATTACTTTTAATCTAGCTTTTCCAAGATTTCCAATCAGTGGTCATATAGATGTGTATAGATTTAAGGGCAACATGTAATGTAATACAGAATTGTGGACAATTTCTTATAATGAACTCTGGCCTTACAGTATAGTATTGATAATGTTGAAATTATCAAAGTCTTCCATAGTACAAACAAAAATAATTGGATTGTGTGTTGTTTCTTGGTATGTCTGAGTAGGGCGACCAATTCACTTTTTACATATAGCAGAATTTTGACATCTTATCGTTTAAAAATAAGTGTTTATTCTTAGTTCTACCTGGATGTACACATTGTAAAAGTAGGTTCCCTTTATATGATGGTAATTATACAATGACATTAAAAGTCACCACCGTGTTTGGTTTTAAAATAAGTTTGAGGATAAAATAAATTCACAGATCAGAGTGACAGAAGAGTAATTTGATGTCAGAGATTGGATCAATAAAAAGAATGTTGAAGTAAATGATTTCATAGCAGAAAGCCTCTAAAGATAAAAGAAGGTATTTTCAGAAGACGAAAGAACCAAGAGAAGCCTGAGAATGAAAAAGTACTGGTTTAATAAAATAACTGAAAGCATCCTGATAGTAACCAATTTAGGCCTAACCAATGAATTTTTGAAGATCTTTTAAGTAACTAATTAATTTAATTTTACAAGACTCTAATGTTGTAAGTAAACCTATTTAATTTAAGTTTTGGTTTTAGACAATCTTTGAACAACATTTTCACGTAAATTATATAACGATTGTTCATATTTCTTATAATGAACTGCTCGCCCTACTCCTTGTAGTGTTATATGTAATTAAAATATAAATATTTCATGTACCATAAGCAATTTTGTATCAATTGTTATCGTCAAAGTTATTAAAATGTCTACTTTTGACTTTTCTTCGTTATCAAGAAATTCCTTTTCTAAATTAGCGTTTTTATTGCTCAAGAAACAATCTACTATTGTCTGGATATAAAACAGTTTAATAGTTCTATTTGATTAAATTAATGGTTCTGTAGGAATTAATTATATGTTTAAAAATTTGAATGTATTTGCGAGAAATAATTAGTTGCTCTTCCCAATGGTTTTGCAATCTTTAAAATTTTAATGTTAATGTTTAACTTGTAAGATAGCTTGATTTATGTAAGAATTGTGTGTAATATAGTTAAGTGTCACTACTATTATTAATCCTGTAATATTAAAAAATCTCCTGATATATTCAAGTTACTTATTACTATTTATTTAAAACTGTATAGAAATTATTTTGACATTTAAAATTGCACATTAAATGATAAGTTCAGTGGTTAGCCTAATCTTTAAATGCATGTTGTACCATAAAACATGTATAAGATGTGCTTCGTAATCATTGTCATACAAGGAGATCTTACTCGCTACTGTAGTAAGTACTAATTTTCTGTGACAGTCAACTTTCAAGCGTTGCAAAATATATTACATTTTACTCATCACAAGTTCTGTTTTACATCTAAAACTCTCAGAATGTCATCTTAATCTCAGCACTGAGCAATGACTAGGAAGATACAGTAGAACTTCGGTTACCCGAGTTTCTGGACTATCCGAGGCAAAAAAAAAAACTTTGTCAAAATCAATTCTGTTAACTTACAAATAAATTAAGTTAACTGAATTAATTTCAATAAAGAATTCATAGCTTATGAGAGGATTTCTCAATAAGTGAATTTATAATAAAAACTTTTGTGTTAGATTCAACAGAAAGAAAAACAAAACTATTGTTTGCCCTGTACATCCTGAAAATCTTTATGCTCCTTACCCAACGCAATAATATGGTGATCTTTAGCGGACAGGTAATATAGTGAATGACGAAGCGGTCTTGGGCCTGTTATACACTCCCCTCCTCGGCATCGTATTTAGGACTTGCCATCCATTCCCCGACGAGTTATTTCTTCCCCCTGCGACTGTAGTTAGTTCTTTTGTTTTTAGTCGGTGTCGGTCTTAAACTTTGTGGATGAGAATCTCATTATGTGGAAAGCGAAAGGGTGTTGTTTTATTTTTAAATCGCACTTTGAAACTCTCTCAAACAAGAATTTATCAGCCAGGCTATGAAGAGTTTCCTTAGTTTTTGTTCTAATACTTTTATTAAAATTGGTTTCAGAAACCTCATTGGCTGTTCACTTTAGCTTACATAGCTGTCACACATACCGTCATGTATTTTATAATTTATTAATTGTTTTCCATCACTTACCAATACATTATTTGTTCCGATCGTCCCAGATCTTGTTTGTAGTACGTATATTATTTACCCTTATATTTTTAGGATGTTAGTTTTAGTCACCCTCCTTTCTCTGTTTATGGCGCATTTGAATTTACAGCTATCACGTCAAATCATCATTACTAGTACATTTGTGTTGATGAATTCTAATTGAACATACGTTACACCTGACTTTGATTCGATGTGAAAGGAGCACAAAAATGTTCTGTTATTAATAATTTGCAATGCAATTAGAAACATAATTTTTACCATCTTTTCAAAATAATTGACTTTAGTTTGTTACCGAGTAAAAACTGTTAGTGATACAAACATTTCAGAACTAGAACTAAAATATTTATTTCAATCCATACTTACTTGTACCTGTACTAAATATTAACTTATGAACATATGACTGTGTAGAGGCCAAATTTTGATAAAATTAATTTGTACGGTATTAAGTTTGGAGACATTTTCCCAAAATAATTTATAACTCCTTAAATATTATAGTAACAGATTAATTTTTTTAAATAATGTTGAAAATAATACAGGTACTAATCAGTGAAATTTTTAAATTAGTTTAGTTGGATTAATTTATAAATCAATAGCAAGAGACAAACGATGTTTGTTCATGAATTAAGTACATAACTAAATGACAAATCCAATTATGCTGCCTATTTTTTTAAATATATTTGAGTATCACTTCTTAAATGTTAAGGACAAATTGAAACAAAAATACTAAATTTGATTAATCTTTAGAAATTAATGTAACTTTTTACCACAATAATTTTAACTGCTTGTCTTGAAGAGGTCATCAGGGTGTGGTCGTTAAACTGAGTTAAACTTGTAAAGTGATTTTAGGCATAGAAAAATTAAAACTCCTAGTAGATCATGTTTTAAGATTCTTTTAACAATTTTGTTTAATTAAATATTTGAATAAAAAAACATAGCCTACACATGAAATACAAATCAATGGTGATGGTTATTGACCACATGAAAATTATAAAGATATACAAATTTGTACATACCAGCTGGTAGAGATCATTAAATTAAACATAAAACAATATTTCCCAGAACACTTTTCCCCACCGAAATCTGACTGGTTGAATTGTTTAAAAATTCTTCTTCAAAACTTTACTAGGGTATGTTAATAAACTCAAACGACAATGGTTTCCAGCAGAAAAACGTTGGCTGGAGATTTCCGCTAGATGTTCATAGATTCAGCACAACATAGACTACTGTTGCTACGCCAGATATTAGTAATAAGTCGTATAACAATTGTGTTTTTGTTGTATATCTATAGTCACACAGTTACTAGTCTTTGCATATGTGTATAATTATTACTGTTCTATGGTTTTGATCCCTCACTGTTTGTTTATGTTCTGTTATACCTAATTTATTTATCTTTGTGTCCCTGCTATCTTTTTTTTTAATTATGTGTTGGTTGAAAGTATATTCGTTCTAGCAAATTGCCGACGTTACACTTCTACTGTTGGCAAAGGCGGGTAATGGCAGTAAACACAATGTTGTGGCTACCAGTACTTGTAATGACTTGAATTGAAAATATAAATTTGTGTATTATATGGTTTAAAGGTTAAAAACCTTCATGATTGTTATTTCCTGAATATAATTTGATACTGTGGGTATTGATCTTCAAAATAAGAACAGTCTATTTTCAACTTTAGGCTTATATAAGAAACAATCTCTTTAGCTGGAAAATTTGTCTTTAGAATAAAATCCTGACCTACTCTGAACTTCATCTAATTAGGCCTATACAGAGATTATTATTTGTCAAGACTCTAAAATGATGCTTTTTAACCTCAGTTTTTCCTTAGAGCAAAAACCTTTTTTTTAACATTGCAGTGAAATCAAAAACTTTTAAAAGAAATTCATTGCCAATTCCGAGCTTTCCATAGGAATTTGTTAGGGTACTTATAAATTTAAAATAAGTTGTTCATGCTTTATTTAACACTAAACCATAAAAAATTGGGATACCTTGTTTCGTACTATCCAAAAAGAACTTACGGGTGAACCTTCCTTTCTAAGTAGTCCTTACTAAATGTCTGCTGACCTAAATGGTTTCCTACATGCTCATTTACTCAAACAGATATGCCCTTCCCCCAAGTTTTATTTAAAACATTGTTTTTAAATTAAAAATAATTAATCAAAATACAGTGACATAAATGAAAGAATTAAGGGAATCTCTGTACTTAGTGTGGCAACATTATACAACTTAGTTTGTGGTTTACTGTTAATTCGTTTAAAAATTTGCATTTATTTGCTGTTTTTGTTAATTTTGTGATATTATTTATTGAAGATTGTTATGTTTTAAGACAAGTTGTATTAATAATTTACAATACAATGTTTAGGACAATAAAATACTTTATTTACAACACTATATATTTGGCTTTATTATCCATTATTTTTTATCCTCTATCGTTTTAGTAGCTTATTTCCATTATGTGACAAAATCAACAGTTGCACCGCTGTCATAGCGAAGAAGAAGATTCAAGATTTTCGTAGGGAACTTTTGGACCACCCTCCATATAGTTTCAACTTTGGACCTACTATCTCTTCTTGTATTTGAAAGGGTGGCTTGGTGGAAAACGAATTGAAAATGACAAGAAACTGCTGTTGTCAAGTGTTTCAATTTCCAGGTGAAATTTTATGCAGGGGAATTAAAGAAATTAGTGCAGTGTTACTAAAAGTGCTTGGAACTGAATGATGATTATATTGAAAAATGAAGTAGATATGTAATACTGTAAACTAAAACTCAATAAAAACCTTTTCTCATGAGTTTATTTTTTTTACGACCAAACAGCCCTTACTTTATAGATATTACTTGTATATTTGACAATCTTTGCGATCACTATGGACTTTGTGTAAAACAGAGTGAAGAGCATATAAAATACACTTTTGTAGAGATCTCTGTTGTTCGCTTCCACTTTGTACTGCAATTCTATTTTAAATAAAGCATTGTAAACTCGTACTTTTAGTGCTGTTTATTTGGCACATAGTGTATTTATCTTTTATAACAATGGCTCGTGTGATACAAGTGGATAAATTCAAGAATTGACAAAGTTATATCTTAAAATAGCTGCACAACCAATTAGAATCCAACTTCAAAGTTAGCAGCAAGTTGGATTTTTGTGTAATTTTATCATAAACAATATATAAAAAATGCCCAATAATTTCTTCTTTACATTTTAATATTTGATAGAATAAACCTTGAGTACGGAATCTCACAATTAATAGGTTTATATACTCAAACACGTTGAAGAACATTATCGTCATCTTCAGTGATGCACAAGCTACAATATCAATCTATACTAATATTATAAAGAGGTAAAATTTGTTTGTTTGTATCGGATAATCTCTGGAACTACTTAATCGATTGAAAAAATAATTTGACTAATAAAAAGCTAGGCTAGAATCAATTTTGATTAATGGGTTGAATGAAACAACCCCTAAAACAATAAATATTAATTGTTATACTCTCCTTAAAGCTAGAGAGTTGAAATTTTGTTCATTTATTTCTTACAAAATACGTAGAAAAAGTAAACAAGATTTGCATTTTGTCACGTGCTGCTAAGGGGTGAAAATGTGATAACAATCCCTAAAACATTACAAATTCATTATTATATTTTCCTTAAAGTTAGTGAGCTGAAAATTAGTACATTTTATTTCCTACAAGATACATAGAAAAAGTATCATAGATTTAAATTTTGTCGTGTGCTGCTAAGAGGGGAAAATGTTGTAACAACCCCAATAAAAAAAATGTTGATTGTTATACTTTCCTTAAAGATAGAGAATAAACCCTTAATAAATTAAGGAATTTAAAAATAAGAAACCACTATGTTACATCTTAATTGAAAGTAAATAAGACATATTAGAATTTAATAGTAGGCCTATTTATATAAAATAACTTGTTTGCATTTGCTTCGGAGCGAGTCACCGCGGGGGCTGGTGAGCGAAGCAAACCCTCTAGTGTACTATAATTATGTAAGTCCACTTACATTCACTATCCACTTTAATTTATTTTTAATGAAAAACGCCTTCTCAAAAAGAATAAGTTCACCAATTGATTCAGTACTAGCACTTTACCTTTATAGATACTTCACCACGATGACATAAGAAAAAAAATAAAAAGCAACCAGGACACACGCTTGCCTCTTTCAAGGCTTTAAAACATCTTGTCAAGAGCATCTGACATACATTTTTCAGCATGGTCGTTATTATTGCTTTTATCCTACGCACTTTCCCACGATACGGATATTTTGTCTGCTGTCGATTCCAATAATACCTCCTAGTTTTTAATTAAATGTATTAAACCTGTAACTTGACTTCCTTTACTACTTGCCAACAAACACTTACCTTTTAAACTATTGTCTTCTTTACAGAATTTTGAAAATAAATATTTGATAGGTTATTACTTTCACATTACAAGATATTTTTAAATTTCTTACCTCATTTATAAAATCCATATGTTACAAAGCAACTAGGAAGAACTTTGTTGAAGGTTCCAATGGTATTGAGCTGGGCGTCGCTGAATTGCCAAGGTGCGGTCCTTGTCTGAAATTAGTTTCACATAACTATTATGGAACGATTGTAATCATAATAAGAATGAAATAAATAAAATAACAATTTTAATAATTTAACTTAAATTTAATTCTGCACAGATTAACCTACGTTTCCTCATCACTTTCAACTTTAATACGGTCTTGATTATAATTACCGATCTGCTCTTTGAGATGTATCATTGTATGCTTCATCATATCACCTTTCTGAGTAAACCCCCGTTTACAAACCGGACACAAATACGGCCGTTCTCCTGTGTGAATTCTCATATGTATTCGAACTTTTTCTGGCCTACGAAAATGTTTCCCGCAAACATCACAGTTAAATGGTCGTGAATCACTATGAATCGCTTGGTGCTGTCGAAGATTTGAAATGCATCTAAAACTTGCACCGCACTCTTCACAACAAAACGGTCGCTCTCCGGTATGAACTCTTTCGTGAGCTTCTTGAAGTGTCTTTGAGTAAAATCTTTTCCCACAATAACTGCACACGTACGGACGTTCGCCTGTATGTCTCCTTTCATGGACCTTCTGAGCAAATTTGTTCCAAAATGTTCGGTAGCAGTACTGACATTGATAGGGTTGCTCGCCTGAATGAGTCCTTAAATGAACGGTTAATGAACGGTTACTTGACAAACTTTTATTACACAAGTAACAAGTAAAATTATTGAAAATTTCATCGTTTTTATAGTGGTTTCTAACATGTTTCACATAGTCTTGTTGTTCATTACTTTCAAAACTACACAGCTCACATTGTAATGTCTCGATGCAATCATTCACTAGCTGATTACTATCTTTATCTGTACACTTCTCCTTGGATTGGTCAAATTGATGAAGGTCGTTGGGCCCTTTGTCTTTATGTTCGTTTTCTTTGGCAGGTTGTTTTTGGTTCTTTAGTATAAAAACATTACTGGGACCCTGAAACACACCACAAACCATGTAAGTTGAAATATAACCATTAATATAAAAATACAACTATCCAAATTTATCTTGCTTACAGTTACAGTTTATTATTATTTTCTCCAATCTTTTATATACTTCACTTTTACATATCACCACCAAACTCTTGGAGAAAAAAGAGTCTGTCTTTTTTTTTGGTGTTCCAGTATAATTTATAAACAAATAGTATAGTAAACAGATTGTTTTTCATAAGGCAGACAAAGGTTTCAGTAGTGGCAAGTTTGACAAAAAATTCTACATGATCATTTAGTAGAAGGTTGGAGTCTGTACTAATGTTCTCTGTGTCAATGAAAAGAGTAGGGAGATTAAATTCATTAGAAATGTTAGAGATAAAGAGATTTTTAACTTCCCGCTACCAATAAAGGGAAGTTATTGATTTCGGTCCGATTTTCGAAAGTCGAGTTTTCATTAAATCTCCACGTTTTGAGGTCCCAGGAAGCCATTCTGACTATTCCCGCCGAGGTGTCCGACCGTGTGTGTGTGTGTGTGTGTGTGTGTGTGGATGTATGTGTGTAAATAAATTTTTGTCGTACAGTTTCTCAAAAACGAATCAACCGATTGAATTCTACGACATGTCATTCGAAAGGGTGTATCAAAACTTAGATCTGATTAGATTTGAGAGTTAATCCATCGAGCCAATCCGAAGAAATTAAAAAAATAACCTAATTTTTTTTTGAAATTTTTATGTTTTTTAAAAATAACTTTAAAGCGTGCGAAAAAATCTTAATAAAACCATGTATACATTTTTTGGGCTTAAAAAACTGCGTCGATTGCTTTTTTGAAAATGAAAATCGGACGACGCATTCAAAAGTTATCGTTGTTTAAAAATTCACAAATTTTCGTTTTTTGGTATGTTTTGGTATTTTTTTAACATATCTTCCAGATTTCTCAACCAATCAATATAAACCTGTACATTTTCTTTTTGTGCTTTAAAAACTGCGTAGAATGTTTTTTTAAAAATGAAAATCGAACGACGCATTCAAAAGTTATCGTTGTTTAAAAATTCACAAATTTTCGTTTTTTGGTATTTTTTTTACATATCTTCCAGATTTCTCAACCAATCAATATAAACCTGTACATTTTCTTTTTGTGCTTTAAAAACTGCGTAGAATGCTTTTTTGAAAATTAAAATCGGACGACGCATTCAAAAGTTATCGTTGTTTAAAAATTCACAAATTTTTGTTTTTTGGTATTTTTTGGTATTTTTTTAACGTATCTTCCAGATTTATCAACCAATGAATATAAACCTGTACATTTTCTTTTTGTGCTTTAAAAACTGCGTAGAATGCTGTTTTAAAAATGAAAATCGAACGACGCATTCAAAAGTTATCGTTGTTTAAAAATTCACAAATTTTCTTTTTTTGGTATTTTAACAAATAAACTCATTTTTAAGCGTTTAAAATTCAAAGTAAGCGGGAAGTTCTAGGGTTGGCCTGCACGGTCAACCAATTTCCAGATTTTTTTTATAGACTCCAACCTTGTACTAAATGATCAGGTAGAATTTTTGTTAAACTCGCCACTACTGAAACCTTTGTCTGCCCTATAACCATTGGTCTCCCGAGCCCTTCTACAATCTAGCGAGAATTCATGGTCGGCAAGACTCCATCAAATTTTATAGAATTTAAATAAATATTGTGAGTTTTTCCCTTAAAAAAAAAGACAGTTTTCTCAACTAATACAAAAAGCAAAGAAAAACAATTCTTCAATTATAAGGAGCAATTAAATACCTATGCCCGTACTTTTTTTCATTTAATCAAACTACACAAAATGAATATCAGATAATTTTACAGAAATAAATTATATCTTACATCACACTGGGAACGCAGGGACACTACAATGCATGAAATAAAAAACATGAATGATTAAAAAAGTCACAATCCTAAAGTTACACTTTACACTTTAAGCTTGACGGGTGAGAAGGAATTTATATTTAAAAACTAAAAATAA
The DNA here is from genome assembly GCA_018207615.1 of Philaenus spumarius. NCBI lineage: Eukaryota > Metazoa > Arthropoda > Insecta > Hemiptera > Aphrophoridae > Philaenus > Philaenus spumarius. The sequence goes on from JAGFPH010001259.1 coordinate 274,397, forward strand.
CACTATTCTCACTCACATAGTCAACACGTAAAATAATCAAACACGTTTCAACGACAAAGTCGTCATTCTCAGTGATATATGAGCTACAACTGACAGATTATAACTCATAACTTATAGTACGCAGGGGCCTCCCCTAGTCTATATAAATAAAAATGTAAATGTTCGTTTGTTCAAAATCTCAAATCTCCGAAAGTTCTTTACCGATTACTTTCAAATTTTAACATAACATTACATTCAAATACAAGAATGTTTTTATATACTTTTTGAAAAACAGCAGCATCTATTAAACATAAAAACAACAACAAAATTTACGGTAATGGGAGCGCCATACTAAATAATATGTTATTGTTGATACAGTAATAAGCTGTTTGCTTTAACAGCTAATTTCAATCTTTGAAGCAATTATTTATATTTATAACTTTTACGTTAGGTTTTTATTAAAGTGTAGACCTGAGCTTTGCTGGTTCTTTATTATAATCTTTGTTATAAAATATCCCAAATAATTTGATTTGGAAATTTAACATTATTTAACATCTTAGCTTTGAGGTTATTATTAATTCTACAACTTTATTATTAAAAAAAGACTTAACATAATTATGTGTATAGAAGGTACCAACGGGGTTGGCGTACGGAGCATGCAGGGGTCTCCCCTAGTTAAATATTATGTGCATTACCCTCAGTGAACCTGTTGTTTGCCACTGTCAACTAAATTACACAAGGTACAACAGATTTAACAAACTAAACATACTAAATGAATAGTTTGTTCACTGTAGTGGTTGTCAACTATTAAAAACATTCCTTATGTGGTGTAAGTGTTATGATCACATTACAGTATATACACATAATGAAGCAATAACATGTACAATAGTAGTAGAATCTACAAACTAAATTGTAGGGAATGCCCAAAATTCCACACAAGACAAACAAGTAGATCAGTAAAAATTTTATACAAAGGAGACTTATCGAAACAAACTATAAATATACATACGCCCAGTGCCGGATTTACCACTAGGGTCGCCGGCTGAAGGTGGCCGCACGGGGTACAACATATATATATATCTTTTAAGGATTTACTCGTACTTGAGCGGTAAAGACGGACATAAAGTTTGAGCCTTATTAATACTGTTGTGATTATTCAACCATCCAGATTTTATTTTTGTCCTTTACAAATTTGTAGTATTCTACTAATCTGCAATTTTAGGCAGACTAGTTGAAAAGTATGCGATGCGGAGAAATTTTGGTGCAAGCCAGCATGGCGTTCGCCGCGTCATTTTGAGCTGGATGTGAGGTAAACAGAATGTGCGCTATTGGTAACACTGAGCTGCGGCTCCATGTCATTCAACAATATATTACCCTATCACATATATTTATTGCTTTTAAACAGCTTTCAAATTAAAATCACTTTTTATCCTACAAGTTTTATTTTTGTCTGTGATCAAGTAAAGTACAGTAGAGCGCGGTTATTCGAGCCCTGACTAACCAAATTCCGGGTTAACCGAGGTAGAAAATAAACGGTACCAGGAACTGGCACATACTTTCTCACAAATACATTTAAATTACTAAACAGATTCACTGTGACTTGTAGGGTGGGGTAGGAGTGTTTTTTTATTAAAGTTGGAGATTAACTAATAATTATTATTATTATTATTACTATTATCTAGAGAGAAAACTATTCGATCGATTTCGAAAAAATTTGCACCAAACACGTCAATTAGGTCTTCATAGATGCACGTAAAATGGTTTTGAAATTTTTTTTAAAACAACCCGCTTTATGGCCAAAAAACCCCCCAAAACAGTTATTATTATTATTATTATTAGCTAAACGAGAATTTTTAGAAAGATGCTGGTTTTTTAATATGGTAGGGCACATTAAAGGCTACAAATAAGCCAAATTTTATCAAAAACGTTAGAGCCGTTTTTTAATAAAAAAATAATAACTGATTTTTGGGGGTTTTTTGGCCAAAAAGGGGGTTGTTTTTCAAAATTGTTCAAAACCCTTTTTCGTGCATCTATACAGGCGTACTGGACATGTCTGGTGCAAATTTGGTTGAAATCGATTGAATAGTTTTCTCTCTAGCTTTGTATACTTTTATTAAAGTAGGCGATTAACTAATAAATATTATTATTATTAGCTATAGAGAAAACTATTCGATCGATTTCGAACAAATTTGCACCAAACACGTCAATTAGGGCTTTATAGATGCACGTAAAAAGTTTTGAAAATTTTTGAAAAACAACCCCCTTTATGGCCAAAAAACCCCCAAAAATCAGTTATTATTATTATTACTAACTAAACGAGAATTTTTAGAAAGATGCGGGTTTCTGTATATCGTAGGGCACATTAAAGGCTACAAATAAGCAAAATTTTATCAAAATCGTTAGAGCCGTTTTTTTATAAAAAAAATAATAACTGTATTTTTGGGGGTTTTTTGGCCAAAAAGGGGGTTGTTTTTCAAAATTGTTCAAAATCCTTTTTCGTGCATCTATACAGGCGTACTGGACATGTCTGGTGCAAATTTAGTTGAAATCGATCGAATAGTTTTCTCTCTAGCTTTGTCTAAATACAGACATACATACATACAGACATACAGACAGACATTTTGTAAAAACCACTTTTTTGGACTCAGGGGGTCCCAAAACGGATATTTCCACAAAAATCTCAACATCGATTTTTTTTGCGATCACTATACTTTCTCTATACTATAGTATAGTGAGAAAGTAAAAACAAACAAAAAAAGTTGGGTTTGCGGTAGACGCATGCGTTAAACCGTGAAAAGTGAAATCCGCATACGGCAAATCTACTGTAGGCCTACTGTATCCCTAAGTCACATAATGTTTCATCAAAAATGGTTCCGGTAAATAAAATGCACAGTTTTTAATCATTATTAAATACTGTACAATACAGTAACTCCAATGCTTTGCTAATCATCAATAGGATTAGGATTTTTTACGTTTCAAGGTATTTTGACCGGTACAAGTACTGATTATTCAAGAGAATAATAGATTTTCTAAATAAATAGCGTAATTAATTTATTTATAAGTAGTGCACTAACTAAACAATCAAACAAATGACTTGAATAAACAATAATATTCATCGGGTAGTCGGATACACTTAGTAGCATAGTAAGAATAGACAGATGTCTGTAATTTTTTTTTGCGATGGTGATGTCACCATTCCTTATCTTGCACCTGCTTCCTGTTTCTGTCCGACCTTGTATTGTGTCTAACTTTTTTACCCCCCCCCCCCCCCGCTTTTGTGAATACAGTAGTTTGATTCAGTATCAAGTAAACCCTCGCTTTTAAAATGTCGTGTTTGTCATACTCATATTGCATATCGTTTGTTTAGTTTTCAAGCGAGCGAGTTCTGTAAACAGATAACACTTATAGACTTCTTCAAAAAATATTTTTTTACCGAAACTTGTACTGCGTATGTCTTTTTATCATTTTGTATTAGTATTTTATTTTTGTTTAGACGTTAGCTTTTCATTTGATAATACAGTAGATGCCTTTTGTCATATCTTTGACCATGTTTTCATTGATTTCACCAGTTTACCTCTCGATTTTTGACAGAGTCCGTATTATCCGAGTTTTCGCCTAGCCGAGGTACCCTGGGTCCACATAACCGCGGCTCTACTGTACATAGTTATAATTTCATATTCACTGAACACAGGAGGGGGGAGGGGGCCGCATTGAAAACTTGGCTTAGAGCCTCAAATTCTGTAAATCCGGCCCTGCATACGCCCAATACCTAATCAACTCTATCACACTTACACCACAGTTGAATAAATAACACCCAAAACATCTTCAATGACAAACTTTAATTTAAATCCCATTGCTTGTATAGTAATATTTTAATAGTGGAACTAATTCTGCAAGATAGGCAAACCGGCCTCAACTGGTAGAATATATTTGTCAATATCGGTATAAATCATTATAGGTTTTCTTTTTTTAGTTTTAAGGCGAAAAACCTTAGTGGTTATCATCGTCTGGAAATCTGAGAGCATTTATATAATGCTTATAAATCAATTGAGATACCAAAAATTAAACACAGATACATAAATTCAACATTAAATTTGGACACACTGTTAAATTTTTTTTTTGGTTTTTAAAGGCGAAAAACCTAGGTGGTTATCATTGCCTTACACAATATTAAAACTAGCAATGACAATAAATAATATATAATAATAAATAAAATAATAACAACAAATAATAAATAAATACAATCAGGATAAATGAAATACGACAAAAACAAGTTTCTTTAAATGTAACCAATCACATTCAAACGATGGAGAAAGGCTAACACCATTTAATGTTCTCTGTATCATCAGCCAGCATCGTTTGAATGCAATTTGGTAGGCAAACCCTATTACGAACGTACTTTAATGTTCTCCACTGTAAAAGAAGGTGTTTGATGGAAATAAAATTACTAGGTACAGTAAGAACAAAGTGGTGGATCCCCATGAAGCATAAGAAACCCATGAGTTAACACGGAGTGGCCAATGCGTAGACAACAAACCACCACTTCCTCTAAACGGCTTCGGCGGTTTGAAGGTATCTATGGCCTGAACACTGTCCTTAATTAGTGGACAATGGAGTTTATTATTATGAACCACTGCCCACTCTTGCTTCCTACTGCCTAAATAAGGTTTGCTTTTAAAATGGACACAGAGTCGGATGACATTACACACTTCACGTAAGGATGTAAATGTGTTGCTGCCTTAGCAGCTAGTAGTATTTCAGTGTATCCCAGCGTGTGACCCGGACCCCAACACCTTGCAGCCAAAGTTTGTGCGTGGAACACAGAATATCTTTAACCAAAGAGTTAGAGGAATACATATCTTGGACGGATTCGAGAGACTTCTTGACTCATAAGGTGTACTGATGTTGATAATACAGTATTCAGTGCCTTTTGAAAAAAGTACTGCTATGTATGCAGATAAGTGGAGGGTAATTCATAGATGAAGCTGTTTCTTGACATAACAAATGCGTATCCAACTCTATTGTCCAGCTTAGAACCATCAGTGAAAATTGTATTACTTGATGGGTAAAGATTGCAGATTGACTTAAACCCATGGCAGTAAACAACATCAGGAGTAGTATGTTTTAGATATCTACATAGCGAGAATCAACATGTGGTCCGACTAAAACATAGCAGGTGATTATTTGGTAATAATAGCCATACCATGCTCCAAACATATTCTATATAACAGTTCACTTTTATACGGGGTGGTCTGGACCTAGTGTTAACATTTTTTTGGGTGATAGAACAACATAAATGCAACTTAATTACACAATTTAAAAAATTATATTTCACACGTCCACTTAAAAAAAATTATTTAAGGTATCTGTGCGTGATACCTTATCTCATGATAAGGTGGGCATTTATTACATAATGTAAATTCTTTCAGTTCATGATTTGTACATAATAATCACTGTTCCTAAATAATTTTTTTTTTTTTTAAATGAGGATTTCATTGTACTATTTATCTGACATTAAAATAATGCTATTTAAAATAGTGCTGCAAGTTAAAGTAGTGGTATTTTAGTTATGTAAAAGACAGACTTTTAGCTAGTGTAATTTTGTCCTAACCAAGTTTGTTTTTAATTTAGAATTTTTTAAATTGTGTAATTAAGTTGCATTTATGTTGATCTACCACAAAAAAAAATGACACTAGGTCCCAGACCTCCCTGTATATATAAAAAAAATAGACCAATGTTTAGAAAATAAAACTTACATCAATTTCGTTGTCTGTAGTTTCAAGGCTGCATGTTACATCTTCATCTTGGAATGATAATAGTGTGTTAGCTCCATCACCTTGATTTTCCTGAATTAAATGATAAATATTTATACTAATGTTTTGTAATATTTAGAAACATAAACACAGCAGGAATTAAATAGTTTTAACTCCACTTCAGTTCAAATCATCAATATTGAATATTGACACCTTATTAAAATTATAATAAGTAGTGAACTAACAAACAAATGACTTGAATAAACAATAATATTCATCGGGTAATTGGATACACTTAGTAGCATAGTAAGAATAGACAGATGTGTGTAGCCTAATTATTGTTTTTCACGATGGTGATGTCATCATTCCTTATCTTGCACCTGTTTCTGTCCGACCTTGTATTGTGTCTAACTTTTTTTATTCATGAGGTCCTCACAATCAACTTCCCAGTGTAACTTATGTGATTTTTTTAATAAGAAAATATAATAATAATTTATATAAATATTTATTTTCATTAAAAATTATTCCAAAGGTAACTTAAGATTATATAACATAAATGTTTCACATATTATGAAAGTAAATTAGAAGTTAATTTAAATAAAAGAGATTGTAATTAATATTTACTATTAATTAAAATAATAATAAATTAAAGTTAATAAAAGGTTAAAAAATTAATATAAAGAATAATTTTGTAATAAATCTTCATATATAAAAGAGCCAAAGAAGCAATATTTTCCATTAATGTAGGTATAACCATAACTGACTGCTATTAATATATTAAATCTATTACTTGCTTTAGTAATCTTTAAAATAGTCAATAAGACACAAGTTAAAATGGTTCACAGTTATATTCGTCAAAAAAGAATTAAAAATGTCATCAGTGTTGCAAAAGTGATTGGCATTAGAAAGCATCATCATCTGTGTGAAATAAACATAAACTTTTTTTTAAATGTATTAGTATTGACTTTAAAAATGAGTGTCAACTATTGTGTGGACTATGGTGAGAAGAACAATGAACTTCTAGGCGTGGATTAAAAAGAACTAATAATTTTGAAAAATAATCGTGACTATCTTAAGTGAAACTTCCTAGAGAAAGTCGAACAGAAATAGGACAGGATTGGTAACTAACTGTACAATTTAAATTTCTATAATATTTTCTAATTGAAAGACAACATCTTTTCTTATTTTAAGCCTATTTGAGAGCACTTTTTTGTTAAGTTGTCATATCTAAATTCATGTTGTTTTTTATTTTAATTGTATTAATATTTATAAACTAAATGAAAGTCATTAAAAATATGTATCATTAAAAGCAGATTTACAACTTTTATGTCTGTTCAAGGGGTACAAAACCTTTATCCAACAAAGTACTTATGACATCATGGACTTGATCTTAGATTACTGAGTTGGTATTTGAACAAATATAAGTCCAGAGCAAATTAAAAACTCATTATTATACCTTAAAATCATTTAAATTGACATGTACAGTTTAGTGTCACAGTTATTGTTAAAACATCACAAGATGGTGATTGCCACATAACAGCTTCTAGAACATTCTTTAGTTTGTGATGCGCATGACACGTAACTCCAGTATGATATAAATTAATATTATTGATAATAATAAAAAATGAAGTATGGATAAGCACAATTAATTATAAATCTTTAAAGTGGGATGCGCACGGTATTAATAATCAAACGATTCATTTGTTACTCAAGTTCTCTATTTACTCATCAAAATTACTACTTGTCTAAAATTATTTAAAATATACACCACATTGTTACCAGTCCGGACCCCCTCTCAGACTGTCCTCGAAGCACGACTTGGGTGCACACATCACCTACAAATTCAGCACTTTCCAATGAAGCCTATTCTGCGTAAATGCATTTGCTCAGAAATCTAACAAAGTACTATATATATAGTTAATTAATGTAATACCATTTATTATTATAAACCTGCCACATTACTCTAGACTTTCATAAAATATTAATATAGAGCTACAAAAAAAAAAAAAAAAAAACTTGTAACCTTCATAATTTTTTGTATTGTACTTATAGATACATAGATTTATAGAATATAAAAATAGTAATTGTTCATGTATCAATGATCTTACAAGCAATTACAAGTAATGTTCATGTACAAGCCTACATTATTTTAAATTCATGTTCAGTGAACGAGTGACATCACAATACAGTTGAATCTCTTTAATCCGAACCCCTGTAATCCGAACGTCCACTAATCCGAACGCCATAGGGTTGAAATTTAAAATAATAATTTGAATTTTTTCTACTGTAGGCCTAATATTTTCCATACTAAGTTTGTCATAAATATACTGTGTGCCAACTATTTGAATTAAATAAAGAATGTTTTAAATTGCACAGTATTTCTCATTTTTCTATAACACTTATGATCCATTTTAGCCACGTTTTAACTGTTTAGCCATGTTCTGTAATCCGAACCATTTGATAGTCCGAACCCTCCCGGCTTTAATTAGTTCGGATTAAAGAGGTTTTACTGTAATTACAGTGCAATCAAAATTACATTTAACCAATGTTACTTTGCAAGTAGTAATCAGCTTTTTTAGAACCATCCTGTTCCGAGGTTGTAAATGAACACTTTAGACAATTTTCAAATTGTTTTCATAAAATGTTTTACCTTATACGGTATCAGGGTTCCCACAGGTTTTTCAAAAAGAATTTCCAGGACAAGATCTTGATTTTCCAGGACACTTAAACCAACAATTCTAAGGTAAAAGTATTTTTTTTATATAAAAGTGATGAGATTAAAATCAAACAACGTTTTGTTTTTTTGTTTAATGCCCCCAACCAAAATAAGCCGGATAGGAACAACAGTAAATACACTGAATTTTGGAACTTAAGAAAATTATTTTACAGAATTGCCAAGGACTGATGAACTGTAATTTATATTTGAAATAATTGCATAACTGAAATATGTGAAGTGAGAGTTAAGTATTAAGAATATATGAAATTGAGTCATTGAAATATTGTTCATGGATGGGGCTTGGCCATGGTATTTATTGAAAACAATTTACATTATTGAATTACTAAACAAAAGAGAAAATTTGTGTAAATCTTTAGGTTGTCAACTAACATGTTGAGATAACCTAAACATTACAAAATAGATACCACCACAACAACCGAATCTAATTAAGTTAATTTTGTCAAAAGTTGTCTTAACTGTTAGTTGTTTGTTTTGTAGAAAAACTTAAACAACTTGTAATATTTTCATAAACCAGCTTCTTTGATTCTTCTCCACCTGTGGAGAAAGTCTAACTATTAAATTTCAAAATTACTACAGTATACCGGTATTATGAATTTTTAACAACTTGTATTCTCTCATCTTAAATTTGTATTAGGTTTGAATGGTTAAAACTAGTTACATGTACACATGGTATACATACTCAGATCAGTCAAAAAAATTTAGAAATGAAATCAGTATTTTGGAATAGAGGGGAAAAATCCAGGACAGAAACCTAATTTTAAAAGGACATCACAGAAAATTCAAGAATAATTCCAGGTTTTCCAGGACGCGTATAAACCCTGGGTATTTTTTTTTTAAATTGAATAATTAAGGTAGAACCTTGTCAAATCAGATAAAATAGGAGAAGAGCCAGTTTGGGTTAACAAGAGAATGTGGCAACAAAAATAATAGGGCCTGAAATTGAAAACCTCATTCTATTTCACCAGAAAACCAAACCACTAAGAGACAATACATTATTGTCTAATTTAACATTTTTGGCTTTCCACCGATTATATACATTGCCCTTTGAAATAAAAGTTTTTAATACTGTATTTCTCAACCAGAGTTTCCAATTCATTCCAACCAAACTTCATTATCTGTACATTTATTAGTTCCTGAGAAAATAAATGAGTGATCTTAAAAGAATTCCATTTTGTTTTTATTTTTTTAAAGTATAAAACTCTAATAAGGAAATATTTTAAAGTTAAAGTGAAAACCCTCACCTCTTCTTGTTCCGATGTCTCTTCCAATTTAATAACTTGTTTTAAATGAGCATCAGTTGCAATACATGATGTTACGATTTGATGACAACTTTCAAGTCTAAGAATACAATCTTTGCATAGTGCTAGTGGTAAGTCATCGTTTGACGACACCTAGAACAAAATTACTAGGATTACAAATTTGTTCAGTATAATCTTATCTTTATAAATAAAAATGTAAATGTTTGTTCATTCAAAATCTCAAATCTCTGAAAGTTCTTCACTGATTACTTTGACATTTTAACGCAACATTACATTCGAATACAAGCATGTTTTTATATACTTTTGAGAGTTGAAATGGAATTGCTACCCCTATGCAACAAATATAAATTAACTCCTGTAACTTCAAACAAGATATTAAGGTAAAATTATCTAATATTTTTTTTAAGGGATATAAAAAAACTATTTACAATTTGATTTCTTAAGTCAAAGGGATTACATGGAATAACTACCCCTTAAAGTTGAATATTAATCCATACACTTACTTTTTCTATATTCTAAAAAAACTACTCAACTATTTTCAATAAAATTTCATATTTTACACAAATTAGAACCAGTATTTTTTATATAATATGGTCACTACAAACAAATATATATTTAAATGGGATAGCTACCCTTATACAATACAAATAAATTACACTAAATTCGTACAATCTATAAAGCTAAAATTATTTCATATTATTCTTAATTGATATCAAAAAAACATTTGCTATTGAATTGCTTAAGTCAAAGGAATGAAATAGGATAACTACCCTTAAAACTAATCAAGTAATAGCAGAAACATTGCCGGGTCCAATAGTATATAATAAAGTAGGCCTACTGGATTAAATAATATCTTATTAGCTAATTTTTTGAACAATACATTTTACTATGAGATTTGCTATACTAGTAAACCTTTTGTAGTGTTGGGCTCACCAAGACCAGGAGTGTCTATAAAACAAATCTAATAGCCCAAAAATCTCCTTTTGACATATCAATTCATTAAACACTTAAGGGTTTTATTTCCAAATCTAGCTTTTTGCAACAAACCCAGACCAGGAGTGTCTAGACACAAAAGCAAACTGACTAAACCCAAAAATATCTTCTTGGCATAACTGCTCTTTCAGAATACATAAAATGTAGTAGGTGTTTCCATTCAACACTAAAAAGTCAAATATCAATAGAAGTCATTAATACCAATTATTGTTCAGTATTATTTGATGCTCGTGTCTACTTGAATTTGCAGTGTATATTTCCATGGGAGTTGAAACAACACTTGTACTGGCGAAACCATAACAAATGGAAATTTCAACCCACTTTCAAGATTCTTGTTTCGTCAACACCAACTTGATCTGGGATTGGCATTTATTTTGATCTACCATGTTTGCCATTGTCATGGTTACACAAGCGACCAACCAATGGGACAACGAATTGGTGTGCTAAAAAACCTGTATTCAACAACTTTTATGTTTCTAGTAATAAAACCAGACTTCTTCTAACAAATAACATTTTGAACTTTGTCGTTATCAGTACATAATAATATCTTGTTAACGTCCTCTCTTCTGTAGCTGCAGGCCATATTTTATTACAATCTAGTTGTGTAATACAACGCTATTTAAGTTCCTTGATATGGATAACGCATCTGTATGCGATTAAATCGCTACTAACACTAATTAAAAAATCCTTTATATAAAGGTACGCTGCCTTACGTTAATAGTAAATTATTTGCACTGTGCATAACACTAACAACATTTATACAAACTGAAATTTACTGTTTTGTTCTTTAATGTTTCTGATTAGAATAAATAAATAATAAGTGAACTGTTAATGTATTGTGTATAGACTATGGTTCATGCACTAGTATGGAGGCATTGTGTTAGACTTTCCGACTGGACATCTGCTGGAAGGATGCATGTTGGACAATCAAACATAACATACATCACAATTAATTTATATAAGAGTATATAATTTTGATTATTCTAAATTTCTTTTGTTCAACAGTTTCAACTGAATTATTCAAACTATATTAGTTTAAGTTATTTAATAACTCAAATTACTAGCTGTAATATTCAGTTCAATTACACATTGAACACAAATTATGCATAGGCCTACACATATTTAAAAGATCAATTTATACCTATTCCTTACAGTAATTGGTAAATATGTGTTGATTTTTTCTTCCAACTGCATTTCCACACCTTCTTTACTATAAATTGATAATTCCGAATCACCGCCACAAGTTCGACACATATCCCATGAAATAGACAGCATCCCATCGTCATCCATAACTTAAAAAAACAAAAGAAACAAAATGTATGGTAATATTACAATATAACAGGTTAGGTACTTATAATAAATAGATCTACATATTTGGTCTAAAATATTTAGAATTGCATCTACAATGCGTACACCTTAGTTAATGATATGCATATGTGAAGCTACTTCCATACAATATAGTTAATTTTTTTTGTGGCAATGCCATATCTCCCTTAATTCTTCCATCAAAATTAATGATTCAAACATCATTTTAAAGCTTGTTCCCTGCTATTGACAAAAAATCGACAAATAGCTTAAAATTTATGTTTTATTTTTTAAATATTAAAAACTTTCAATATGATTCCTAATGAAAGGCACCATCTATTAACTATTTAACTAGCATGACAGCTGTTAGATTCTATATTATGCAAATGTCTAATCTATCACACAAATCAATAAAATTAAACCAACGAAAATAAATAAATGTAATAATTTACTTAATTAAATCAGGTAAGTAGGCCTTACTCCTAACTTGCGAAATATCGGGTCAGCTAGTTTATTATAAATGTGATGCAATCTGGAAGTCCGGTTCATTTTTTAAGTTTAGGTCTAAATAAAATCTTTTTGTGCTATTGGTGACCATTTGAAAGTAAAATTTAACGGAACTTTATTCTTTAAATTCTGCAGCTAGTTAAAGTAGCTGCTTAAAACAAACAGACTCAGTCATTAAGTTATTGAACTTGAAATATCGTGGTAGCCCCACATAATTAGATTTTTGTGAGTTGTATATAATTTGTTTATTGCAAAAAAATTTTCTCTCTTTTTTTTCTTATACTTTGGGTTGAGTAAAGTATAGAATTTAATTAACTGTTAAATTATAACCGCAATTTCCATTTAAATTGGCTGTATGACAACGATGAGAATACAACGGAGATAACAAGCAGGGATAGACTTCACCGTTCCTTAAGTTGTCCTTCAAACGTTATGGTGTGGAATTATTGTGTCTTGCTGTTTCATATATTTATGTTTTGTGATGTATGTGTTTTTAGTGTTTTAATGTTAAATGACGTCTCTTAACCCTCAAAGTGGCAGACTGCAGTCTCTCAGGGGCAACGCAACCCGTTCGAACCTTTGCGAGAATTTGCACAATCGATCATTATATCCACTTAAAATGATTTAATCGTAATAAAACCGGTACCGTTGGAAAGGTAATGAATTAAACTATAATTTTTGTATTTACAACTTTTTTGTAGAACACATATTTACATACGTAATCACTGTTTCAAAATTGTAGTACCTAAATCACCTATGATTCACGCGTCAATGAACGCCGTATACTGTCAAGACTTTGTCTCATTTTCAACGGTCTGCAATTCCTCACAGAAGTTATTTATGAAGAAGATCATTACAGCATTGAATTTAGCAGACGATTCTGTTTCAAACTGTGTCTTCAAATCACATGTTTACTCTGAAAACAGCTGTTCTATAGGATATACGGTAAAAGCTTGTAATTGGTCATATATATTTGGCCAATACGCAAGCCTGTTTAGAATCGATTCTTACAGTCTTATTCGATATATCCCTAAAATGTACAATATATGGTTATAAACAGAAATCTTCACAGTTTTTATCTATGTAAAATTCTATACATTTAGATCTCATAGGTTGGTATAACAAAGCTTTACAAGTGAACACAATTCATCGAACGCCACCCGTCTAGTTGACTTCATTTGTTGACATTTGTTTTGTGTTATTTTATGGTTATTGCAGTTTATAAAATAGTGTTATATTGTGTTTTAGTTATAAATAAATAAGTGTAGATTGTGTTTGAGTGAAATTAGGCTTATAACGGTGTTGTAATAAAACGGTAAGTTTATAAATAACATAGGCTATAGAAATAAGTTTTAGGTTATTGCTGATTTGAGGTTTTTGAATTTTCATTACAAAATGTAAAGTTATTTGAAACTGGGTAGAATGCTATTCGATTCTACATTTCATTCTCGAATTTTTGGTATAAAAAAACATTGTTTGGTAAAAAATATCTTGGCCTAGGCTAGTCACTTGAAATTAGTCAAGATTTGCAGGTTATGTAGTAAAAACGTTCAAAATGTTATTTTGAACTAAAATTTGTGAAATTGAAATATATTTTTACATATTTCTATTTAGAACTAAATTATAAAACTTTTGTGTATTTTGAAAAAAATTACAAAAATGTTTTACTATTTTTTATGTAGGCATAAAGTTCTTTTTTTTCCTTCCGTTTCTGAACATTTTTCGCTTTTTAAGCTAACAACTTTTACAATTTCAAAAGAAACTAATTTTTAGTGGCATATTTGAATTCTTTGAAGTTTCTTCTACAAAAAAGCTATGGAACACTTTTGGATTGGGGTTCATTTACTATTTTTGGCGAATTTTTAAAAATATGCTTGCAAAGCGCTATAAATGGGCTTTTCAATTTGAGCTTTAACCATGCCAGTTCTAGGGTTAAACAAACATTCTGATGATGGGACCTAAGTTCTGAAACACGTTATAGGGTTCAACAAATAACTAAAAGACGGAGTAAGTATATTCAAACTTATGTAATCAATTGTTGGCTTGGATACTTAAACTTGAAAATAAGTTATTTTTAAACTACAAGAAAAGTTTCTTTCATAAATGCAGTATTAACAATAACAAAAAACATTTATTAAAGTTTCATTAGGAGGCCACAAATCAAATACCACTTATTTCAGTCGAAACGTGCGAAACTTTGGGCATAGTAAAAGCTAAGCTTTGCTATATAAATTAACGTTACATACAAAAATAGTTTCTTACAGAATATAGGCTAGTATTATTTTTAGTAGAGTGGGTTGCATGCCAGGTTTGTACCATTTAGAAACCGAACTTTATGTGATTCCAGTGAAACAAGTGTCATGACAACTATTATGCTAAACGAATCAGGTTAGCAAAAAAATAAATGATTAAGAAAAAAGGGCATTATTTAAAAAAAATATATATAAACCTTTAGATTGCGTTTAAGTGGGCTATCTTGTAACAGCAAACTACAATACGTCCATGTTTGGATACAAAAGACATTAAATGAAGTGTTACTGTGATCAAAGTGCAGCTGGTTGAGCTATCCAATTGGTTTGAAAACTACACCTGAACAATTTCAGAAGGCTTAAAATGAAGCATTAGAAGTTCTTGATGAAATTGCTGTAATAGTAGTTGATATTTTGATATATGAGAAAGCAAGACAGAAGAAGATACTCGTTTTAATCATGGTATGAATCTTTGCAACGTTTTGGATTGTACAAGATCAATAAAACTGAAATTAAATGTTACAATATTGCTTCATCAGATAGAACTTAAATTCATGTATTACATACAAATAATAATATAAAAGCAGATCTACTAAAAGTTAGTCCTATTACAGATAAAAGCCTTCAAAGTCTTCTATAGCAATGTGTTATCCTTTAAACAAAATTTACTCATAAAGAAGTAGCCTGGAAGAGTTATGAAATCATGTTTGTTGAAATAAATATTACTGTTGTTAACCCCGCGGTGTGAAAAAACTTCATCGTTATGCAATTTTTCATTTAATTCTGTAACTGAAAACGTATCTGAAAACAGATGCGAGCATGGTTTAATGCTGTAACTTGAGTTAATGGCTGGTGTGGGGAGGAGGAGAAGTTTCCCCTCGCACGGCATCAGTCTTATTCTCACCGCACGAGCAACTGCATCACAGCTTCAGATAAGTTGTTCCTCACCATGCAAGTGATCCCGTTAGTATCTAGTTAATTTTTTTATATATAACATTAATTATTTGGTATTATTTTCCTTTTTAGTAAGTATATATATGTACTACTACTAAGTTCTGATGTACATATAGTGAGTGTAGGCCTACTGCTAATACTATTTTTTTTTTTTAAATAGTAGACCATTTTGTTAATGTTTAAGGACAAAACTATGGCTGCTTGAAGAAGAAGAAAATGCGAACGTAGTAGAGACGGGATATAATTCTGATTCTGATTGTGTAAGTGAACATATAGAGCCCAACACTGATTCTAAACAGTCCACTGTAGAACCTGATGAGTCTACAAGTCTCACCACTTACTTACCGCTTTCGTCCCACTCTTCCCTCAAAGACAAGCAAGCACTTCCCAAAACAATGAGGCAAGTAATATACTTAACTTAAATCATACTATTATGACAAGTCATACTGTATTTATGCTGGCAAGCCACGGTGGCCGTGATTGTTAAGGCGTCAATGCTTTATCAATCGTCATGGCAACCATCAATGGAAAAGGTCCGGGTTCAATTCCCATTGACCCCGAATAATTTTCTAAATGGTTTCTTAACAGACATCGTTGGCTGTGGTTCGGATTCCACGTAAAACTGTAGGTCCCGTCTTCATTAGCCTTAAGTGCAAAATAGCAGGACGTTAAACACCAAAAAAAAAAAAATTATGCTGGCAAAGATGGAACATCTTGGCAAGCACATATGCCTCGGAAAACGCTCCTCAAAGCATTGTTAGTAAGCGCTCATCAATCCGAAGATTATAGGGACAAAACAGAAATAATAGATTGTTGTAAAGCTTTTATCTCAGATAATATGATATAAAATAAAGTACTGTATACAAATCAGCAGTTTCAAGAAATGCAACGAAATTATTATCGGGGGGAAAAAAACTGCCCTCTTACTGACAAAGAAGATGTAATGGCTTTCTTTGGATTGATATATAAAAAAAGGCGGCTCCTTGAGAGTGATGAAGCGTAATGGTCACACCTACATAACATAAGAACCTTTTAGTTTCTCTTAGCCTCTATCACTCCAACTTCCGCTCATCCTACGAGAGGTGCCGCTGTTAGATCAGTAACTTGGCGATGTGTGGTGGCATGCAGAGCCGAGTGCCGATGAGCAGATTTGAGCTGGGGACTGAGTTCTTAAAACTCAGTTTGTTTAGTACAGCAGGGGCGACTGTAGGTGTAGTCGTTGGAGGGTTGTGCTTGGAGAACATACTTCATTATTCAACGCCTGCTCCGCTGATCCATGCCAGGGCATCTCTTGTCCTCCTCGAAGGTACAGTTGATAAAACCTGGGTAGCACACCGGGCTGCCAGGTAGTACAGCTGCCCGACCAACTGTTGTTGGCTGCCTTATGGACACTCACACACACTTCTCTTACTTTTACCCAGGCCACGGGTGTGGCAAAATCATTGAAAAAAAATGGAAAACAACAAGGAAATAGGTCTCAACGTGCTGGCGACCGTCGATAAGGAACTTCCTGGTTCCACCGCAACTGAAGTTGCATCGGAGACTAATGTGCCTCTGATTTCTATCCCTATGGAGACTGAGACAAGTAGCTCAGCACATGGGGAAGTACCTTTTGGTATTGGCAGTGCATCGGATGTGGAGGGCAGTAGTGGGAGTGGTTAAGTCCCCAGTCCGATGCAGACAAACACTCACAGGGCCATAAAGGACCTGTAAAGCTTTGTAGCGCTGATAAAAAGTGCCATCGTAAACTCCGGCTGGAGGGCTCTGGTGCTGAAGAGGCCCGTAGCATACTCTTGGATAGGAAGAGGGATCGGTCGGATGGTTCTACACCCGAACAATCCTTCAAAAAGAAGGGGAAAGCACCCTTGCTCAGGAGTGTAATGCTCCGAGACCCATGGGCTACAGTCAAGCCATCACTGGTGTTCATGTTGGGTATCCTTCCCTCAGACTTTCCGGAGTCTCTCCTGACCAGGGAGCAAATGTGTTCCGTGCAGGGGTGGATTCTGGAGTTGGTCCTAGGGATGGGTGGATCTGCCGTCACCTCCAAATTGTTGCTAAGGCTGGCTATTGCATCCTTAGCTGTTCCGATGAAGGAACTGCAAATTGTGTTATGTCCCTTGGAGACACTCTTAACACTTTAACTGCCAAGTGTATCCAATTAGATACACAGCTGATTTGCTCTGGAGGCCACATCTGTATCCGGTCGGCATACGGTCTACTTTACTTTTAAACATGTACGTATTTAGGATCACGTTTCCAAATAGATATAATGCTGTTTTCAACTCATCTGACCCCACAGAACAGCAGTATTAATTTGGTCTTTAGCTGTCAGCCCCTATGTGTGTTGCCATATAGGCCTATGTTAAAAAGAATAGGTTAGGTCTGTGACACATAGTTATTTAGTGTTTTTTTGTAAATTTATCTATGGATTTAGTGCTTACTAACTAAATTTAGTGTTTATTGACTGAGTTCATCTACAGTCAAAAATGTAATAGGAAATACAAGTTATTCATGTGTGTATCCTAACAGATATACACGGTCCACAATGTACGGAATGTGTATATTGCAGACGCTAGAGGCCATGTGTATCTAATTTTCACACACCAAAAATTCACACTAAAACTCTTTGTCCTGGAGGTATATTTTCACTCATAGGGGCTGGCAGTTTAAGTGTTAAACCCTGGGAAGGAGCCAATCTGCGGATTGTTGGGGAGAAAGATATCCCTAAAGCCCAGATTGCTGTCGCATACTTCCCACATTGCCCAGACGACTCCAATGAGAGGATTTTGGGCTTTGTTAAGGCTCAAAATGATGGCCTCAATGTAGACAACTGGAGGGTGGTCAGGAAGGCTGTTAAAGGGCCTACCACCGAACTAACCCTCAGCATAGACCATATGCCGGTGAAAACCATCAAATCACTTGGTTTTCGCCTCAGCTTTAAATTTGGAAGCATCCCTATTAGGCTCAAGAAGCAAGACATGGGGGTCCAGGAGGCTAGTGTCTCGGATGTAAGGGGAGCTACTGTGCCCCCTGGACCGTCTGAGGCTTGTGCCCAAGTGGCTCCTGGGTCCCCGGGGCCTGGTACATTGAACCTGGAGCCTGGGCTTAGTAGGCCCTCCACCTCCTCGAGGTCATCTGGGTCTCGAGAGGGTGATGCTCTGAGGGGGGTGGAACGGGTACCTGGGAAAACTTGGCCTGAAATTTTTAGGAAGTCCCATCCTGAGGGCCCCTCTGTTTCTCAACGTGTCGTGCTACACGAGAAGGCAGGGGGAGGTATAATAGGAGAGGACGTCGTCCAGAGAGAGGAAGAGGATCTGGCAGTAAGGCTTTGTCGGAAAGCCAGCTCCCAAGGACCTCGGAGTCCGATGGGAGGAGGGATCATCAATGACCCACAACTTGAGAATGTTGCAGATAAATCTCCAGCACGCCAAGGCCTCATCTACTGTTCTGTGCAGGAGATTTGTCTGTGAATCCTTAGACATGGCTCTTATCCAGGAGCCATGGTATAGTGGAGGCCTCATTAGGGGACTCTTAACTCCTAATGGTAAGTTGATTTATGATAGTGATCATGGTAGACCTAGAGCTTGCATTCTTGTTCATAAAAATATCAATGCTATCCCCATTTCTGATTTTGTTTCCAGGGATCTCACAGCAGTGCTGGTAGAAGTACCGATTCCTGGGGGTAGTTAGGAGGCTATTGTGGCCTCAGCCTATTTCCCAGGTGGTACTGATATCATTCCTCCTCCTGAAGATAGAAGGCTGGTGGGATATTGTAAAGTGAGGCGACTTCAACTTATGGTTGCCTGTGATGCCAATAGCCATCACCATGTATGGGCAAGCAAGAGGATGGATAGAAGAGGTGAGGAACTGCTTGCTTATTTAATTAGTGGTAACCTAGCTATTAATAATATTGGTAATGATTTTACCTATGTTAGTGGGAACAGACAGGAGGCAATAGACCTCAGATTGTCAACCACACATATTAGTAATAAGATTATGAATTGGCACGTTAGTAATGAGCCATCGTTGTCTGATCATAAACACATAAGATTTGACCTTGTGTCGGAGAAGAAACCTGTGGCAGCGATCAAACTCTCACAAAAACTAACTGGGGAGAGTGTAGAGAGATTCTTAAGGCTGAATTGGAAGAAGACTTTGGTCCAATCTTGACTCCAACGAGTCTTGATTATGCTTCTGATAGTCTTAAATCTTCAGTTTTGATAGCTTTTGAATCAAGCTGTCCTGTGTCATTCCCCAAGGCTAAAAGAGAGGTGTCATGGTGGAATAGTGAGCTTAGTAAGTTGAGGAAACTAGGGCCATTTTATAGAATGGCCCTTACCTCCTACAGTAAAGAGTTAAGAAGATCTAAGAGGAGATCTTGGAAACAATTTTGTGGCAAAGTCACGGAGATGCCTAGATTGCAAAAGGTACTCAAACAGGAGAACACTAGGCCTATGGGCCTTTTAAAGACGGATAATGGGGAATACACCAGGGATTGTAAAGGGTCCTTGGCGCTTCTCTTAGATACCCATTTTCCTGGCAGTTATGCTGATGCTTGTTATACCGCAGTGCCTATTGATCCTGGCTCCTCGTGGTTAAGGCGGGGATCAGACAGCACTGCCTCCCTTACTATATTCTCGTCTAACAAGGTCAAGTGGGCTATCAAGTCGTTGAAGCCGTTTAAATGTCCAGGTTGGGATGGTATTTTCCCTGCCTTTCTGCAACATGGCCTTGATATACTCCTGCCAAGTCTGGTAGAGGTTTTCAAGGCTAGCTATGAGTTAGGTTATATTCCTGTTTCCAGGAGGGATGTGGAAGTTGTCTTCATCCCGAAAAGAGGCCAAAGGGCTATGGACTTGCCAAGATCATTTAGAGCAATTAGCCTAGCTTCGTTTCTCTTAAAAAGTTTGATAAGGTGCTGGATCACATACTCACTTGAGTGTTAACCCACTGCATAGCAGCCAACATGTATACCAAGTTGGTAAATCAACCATTACTGCACTTCATGAGTAATGCTGATGAGTAATGTTGTGGGTAAGGTTGAACACACCCTTAGGTGTGGAGAAGTTGCCTTATGTGCATTTATGGACATTGCAGGGGCATTTGACAACACCTCGTTCTCGTTCATTAAAAGGACTGCCATCTCAAAAGGGGTGGAACCCAGAGACGCTAACTGGACCTGCTCCATGCTTGCTCAAAGAAGAATCTTTGTAAAAAACGAAGACGACTCTTTAGTAACACGGTCCGTAAGAGGCTCTCCGCAAGGAGGTGTTATTTCTCCTCTCTTGTGGTCTTTAGTAGTTGATGAACTGTTGGTCAAATTGGCTGTCAAGGGCTTTGAGGCTATTGGCTATGCTGATGATCTTGTGATAGTAATCCGTGGTAAACATGACGATACTATATCAGAGCTCATGCAAAAGGCTCTGGATTTGGTCTGGAACTGGTGTCAGGGGCAGGGCCTAAGAAGTATCAACCCAGCAAAAACCGTACTTGTCCCCTTTACCAGAAAAAAGAGACTGATGATAGCTTTATCTATGGGGTCCGATTAAAGCTTTCGGGAGAGGTTAAGTATCTTGGATTAATTCTTGATCGAGGGCTTCTCTGGAATGCTCAGATGGAATCTGTTCTAAAAAAAGCTACCAGGGCTATTTGGGCTAGTAATCAGTTCTATGGTAAAACATGGGGCATTACCCCCAAACTGGCTGCATGGTCATACACTATCATTTTTTGGCCAATTATCACATATGCGGCCTTGGTATGGTGGCAGAAGGTTAAACAGACTGGAGTCAAAAACAAGCTGCAAAAGCTATAAAGGCTAGCTGCCTAGGGATTTGTGGAGCCATGCGCTCTTGTCCCACATCAGCTATGGAGGTACTTCTCAACCTGCCTCCTCTGCACATCTATGTGCGGGGGGGGGTTGCGTTGCGATCTGCCCTGGCGATGATAACTATAAACCAGGAGATGTGGTAGGTCACCTGACCATATTGCAAGAGCTTCATGGGCTCAAGGTGGACCTTATGGTGTCTGATGTGATGAGGACACTAAATTTCGACCACTCCTTTACAGTTAAAATAGATGGTCTCCATGAGGCAGGTAGTGCTGGACATGGATATGGTGCAAACATACAAGAGTGGTATACGGATGGCTCCAAAATGGCCAGCGGAGTTAATGCAGGAGTCTATGGTCCTAAGTGTAGTTTATCTAAGGCTATGGGATCTTTACCATCGATCTTTCAGGCAGAGGTCGTTGCGATTGATCTCTGCGCCCATGAAATCCTCAAAAGAGGAATTAAGGAAGTTAGGATTGACATCCTATCTGATAGCCAAGCAGCCTTAAAGGCACTTGAATCATTCGCCTTTGAATCAAGGCTATTTTGGGACTGTATTAAAGCAGTGAATGACATGGCTAGACTCAATGAAGTTACTCTTAAATGGGTGCCTGGCCATGTAGGTATCAAGGGCAATGAGGCAGCAGATCGACTTGCTAGAATAGGAGCTAAAAAGAACCTTTCTGTGGGAGGCCTAAAAGCCATCTGAGAAATGTTGTTGAAGTCTGGACGGAGAAGACTTGGTCCTCGCATTGGAACGATGCTCCTCGGCTTAGGCAGGCGAAAATGTTTATCTGTCTCTCTAAGTCAAAAGCACAGAAGCTTTTATTAATGGGTAGGAACAATCTTAGACAGATTGTGGGAATCCGCACTCGTCGCTGAGAGGCTCTCGCACGGAGAAGACTTACGGCTCTTGGAAATGCTTTTGTTAGCCTGGAAGAGGTCCGTGGTGTTGATCCCGGGACCCTTATTGGTTTCGTAAGAGACTTGAAAGGGATCGGGATGATCACTAGAAAGGGAAAGTATACCACAATCACAATAGATCTATGTGGGTCGTAGTGGTGAGGAGGCTTGGTACTCCTCTATCCCCCCAAAAAAAAGGTATAAAAAAGAAAACTATGTAAAACCTGATGAGTTGTGGTCGATAGATGAAACTGCCCCAGATATCTATCGTACGATAATGTCAAAGCGAAGATTTCATACACTAATACAAGAGAAAAAGAATGGATAACCTAGCTCCGATAAGGGAAATTTTGAACAATCTGTAAATCACTGCCAAGCTACACCGATGTACATAGGCAAATTTGCTACGATTGACAAAATGATTGAACCATAATTAGAGATAGGTTCAAATTTTGCCATTACATTCCTAAAAAGCCTGCAAAGTATGGAATTAAAATCTATGCTGTGTGTGTTTCAAAAACCTATTTTACTGGGAACATGCAAATCTACTCTGGTAAGCAACCAAATCGCCCTTATCAGATTGATAATGATATTGCCAGCATTTTCAAATGAATTTCGGAGCCAATATTGAATGGAGGTAGGAATCTAACCATGGATAACTATTAACATCGATGCCATTGGCTAATCACATATTCTGTAATTACAGAGCTACGGTTGTTGGGACTCAAAAAACCAGACTCAGATGCACCAGAAATCACACATGTAAGTAAAGTGGCGTCCATACAGCAGTCTCTTTTCTTATGGTAAAGAGCCAAATAAATGTAGGCCTACTCTTGCTTCTTACATACCGGTACCAAACAAAAAAAGTAAGAAGAATGAAATTCCACCCTGCATAAAGACGACTAAATCAATGATTCAACTGAAGAGTCTTACAAACCCTACATTTTATAATCATACAAAAAGTGGTAGGCCTATTATTGATGTTTTCCTTTTCAACAGAATGAAAAGTGAATGAAAAGTATTAACAAGCATTGTTAACAAGCATTAGTAACAGATGGCCTCTTAATGTTTTTTGTGGACTCCTGAATCTAGCTACAATAAATGGACAAATTATGTTTAATTTTAATAGGCTACTTCAAAGAAACTAACCAGAAGATTATTTATCAAAGACGTGCAAGGAGCACACTAAGAAACAGACATTCACTTGCCACAATTGCTACATGAGTGAAGAAGAAGACTCAGATTAATGTATCAGTATAGCTAAAAGTTAATAATCTAAAGTTTGGATGTTTTTGATTAAGTTATGTCTCAAAAAAAATTTGAATTAGAAAATCGTAAGATTTCTACCGGTACTCAGTTAACTGTAAAAATACATTTGTTATGCTTAAAATTTATGTATACATATGTTTTTATATATTTCCCCAAAGCAGAATATGTTTTATCTTTCTGTAACGGTTGATGGTAAGACGAAAAATTTTCTGCGAGTGCGGGCGTTTTAGTAATAAATTAATCACAGAGGTTTTATAGGTGAATAAGTAAGCAATTCGCACATGATCAATTCTTTGTGTATATTGTAGTAAGTAAATATTTAAATTTCTATAAAATACTTTATAAAATTACAAATATGCCTTAAAATTTCTTTAATCCTTACTTTAATTTTACGTTACATTTTCTTATATTTTGAATTATGGCAAAGAGTAATTCAAATCTTCTTGGATTCTCCTTACATATTTGGACGTTACTGCTTGGGGCATTAATTAGCCGAATTTTCGAAGAAAATAAGAGCTATTACACTCGACCCAACTTGAAAACGGTTGGTCGGAGATGGCTAAAATTTGGTTTCTATCCGTTTCAGACCATTTGGAGACTATACCCAAAAATCATTACTTTATATATATATATATATATATATGTTTTATTCCCGGATTTTTAAGGGGTAGTAAAAATGCTTCAAAATTTCTGATTTTTTGGTCAAAGGGCCTTAGTGCGATTCTTCAAAAGGCACTTTTTTTGTTTTTCGATCCGTTTCAAAATGGCGGAGTTATACAGTTTTTTCGTTTTTGGGTAGGAATTTGAGGGGTAGTTTTTTTACCAACCTTGCTAAAAGGTAGTAAATATGCTTCAAAAATGATGAATTTTTTGTGAAAGGGTCCTTGTAGGATTTGAAAGGTACATATATTTTTATTTTTTGAATTGAAACAAAATGGCGGCCTATTTGTAGTAAACCCAAAATGGCAAAGTTAGAGCGAGGAAATTGCATGATATCTCCCTCTCATAAGCCCAAGTTCAATTTGTGAGTTATATGAGTCGAAAGGCAATTAAATTTACTATAACCTTGTGTAAATTTAGTTTTAGGTACACCTCCTGGAACAAGGAACAAAACTCATATAAAGATCCCAATAATCGACTTTTTCGCTATTTTTGTACGTTAATTGCGCATTTTCGCCCACTCATAAGCCCGAGTACATATTGTGAGTTATACCATTCAAAAGACAATTAAATTTACTATGATCCTGTGTAAAGGTGTTTTAGGTACACCTCCCGGAACAAGGAACAAAACTCATATAAAGATCCCAATAGTCGATTTTTTTACTATTCTTGTACGTTAATTGCGCATTTTCGCCCACTCATAAGCCCAAGTACATATTGTAAGTTATACCATTCGAAAGACAATTAAATTTACTATAATCCTGTGTAAAGGTGTTTTAGGTACACTTCCCGGAACAAGGAACAAAACTCATATAAAGATCCCGATAATTGACTTTTTCACTATTCTTGTACGTTAATTGCTCATTTTCGCCCACTCATAAGTCCGAGTACATATTGTGAGTTATACCATTCAAAAGACAATTAAATTCACTACAATCCTGTGTAAAGGTGTTTTAGGTACACCTCCCGGAACAAGGAACAAAACTCATATAAAGGTCCCAAAAATCGAATTTTTCACTATTCGTGTACGATAATTGCACATTTTCGCCCAATCATAAGCCCGAGTACATATTGTGAGTTTTACCATTCAAAAGACAATTAAATCTACTATAATCCTGTGTAAAGGTGTTTTAGGTACACCTCCCGGAACAAGGAACAAAACTCATATAAAGATCCCAATA
>JAGFPH010001259.1:300072-312109 GCA_018207615.1 Philaenus spumarius
AGTGCTCTTGGTATTATTATCTCTGGAAGCGCTTCCGTCGACTAAACTAAAAGGTAGAGGGTAGAGCAGACCTGGAGCAGACTAAAGCTAGAAATATATAATATGGAAGGTTTCACACACCGCCACAGCCACTAAATTAGAAGCGCTACTGCTGTCGAAACATAGTTTCAAATGGTAGGTTTCACACGTCGGCGTTGCCACTATTTTAGTCACTCTAAGAAAACTAAAAGTCACTCTTTAGTCACTCTTCGGCCGGTAGCGACTATATCAGTCTTGAATGATCAGCTGAATTATGTTAATTAAATTTATAGTTTACTATCAATATAATATATAAATAAATGTGAAAGTTTGTATGTAAATTAAAATGTTCTTAACATTCTAAGTAAATTATAGTTTAAAATCCATTTTTAGAAAAATATTTGTCGAAATTAATGTATTTCTTGAACTATATTGTGAATATAAAGGATTAAAAAGCTGATTTATTTAAACAACAGATAGGGTCTACGTATTGCAATTTAAGAAATTACTAATAATTGATTTTCGCATATTTATGCAATTTTCTTTCTTTTAAAATAAATATTTTATCAAAAACTCACCGATTTTCATGTGTATACTTATGTTAAGCCATTCTCTTTCTTTTTACAAGGACTATTATTAATAGGCTACTTATAAAGAAAAAAATGTATACTTTAAAACGAATTTTCTATATAGAGAAACTTTGTCAAAATGTTGTTCTTTTTTTACTTTATCCCCCTATACCATAGTATATAGAGAAAGTTATGTATTCGTCAAAATTTTCGAGTTTGAGTTTTTGGTGGAAATATCCGTTTTGGGTCCCCCTGAACCTAAAAAAGTGGTTTTCGGAGTGATGTCTGTGTGTGTGTGTCTGTGTGGATGTTATCAGACCTAGAGCCTAAACCAGTCGTCCGATTTTGATGAAATTTGGTATGGAAGTACTAATCCACGGTATCTCCAGGTGTTTTTTTCATTTTTGTGAATTTTTGATTTTTAAGGGTAATTTTCCCATAAAACCCCTTAAAATAACGGAAAAATCAACTTTTCTCAAAAACGGCTCTAACGATTTTGATTAAAATTTTATAGTTTATTAGGGAAATAAAGTACTGTAAAATTTTAATCAAAATCGTTCTAGCCGTTTTTGAGAAAAGTTGGTTTTCCGTTATTTTATGGATTTTTATGGGAAAACAACTTTAATACAAAATCACCTCTCCTACCCCACCCTACAAGTCACCGTGAATCTGTTTAATAATTTAAATATGTTTGTGAGAAAGTATGTGCCAGTTCCTGGTACCGTTTATTTTTAGTTATAATAATTACTAAATCTATTAGCCCTAGAACCGGCAGATCGTACGAAACGTACGATCATGACAACACATTTATAACGCATGATTGTATTGAATATTTGACCCACTAAAAATCTTCCAATCTCAAAAAGACAAACACCATTGGAAAGGTAATGTTCCAAACTTTATTCTTTGTATTTACAATTTCTTTCTAAAACGTATATTTACATACGTAATCATCGTTGCAGTTTATTACTTTTCTACAAATCAATCGGCGCCCGAAAATTCATTCAAAACGTAACGAAATAACTTAACTTTTGTCAATCTCTAAAGCCTGCCCAGTAGGTTGTCTTAGTTAAACCTATGTATCGATGGATTCATCACAATTTCCCCTGTCCAAAACTTTCATCCAATCAAAAATCGGACAAATAGTTCTGAAGTTGTAAGGGGTTTTATAGACCCTAGCAATTGGTCAGTTTTCCAACCAATAAACAGCGTTATTTATTTCACGTGATATCTGTGTGACCTCAATCGCTTTTTAGAAATATTTTGGTAGCTTTGTAAACATAATGCTTCAAGTTAACTTCCTCAGTAAATCAAATATGCTATATTTGAACAGTTTATTGTGTAGGACCGT
Organism: Philaenus spumarius; assembly: GCA_018207615.1. Classification (NCBI taxonomy): domain Eukaryota; kingdom Metazoa; phylum Arthropoda; class Insecta; order Hemiptera; family Aphrophoridae; genus Philaenus; species Philaenus spumarius. Next base: position 302,011 of record JAGFPH010001259.1, read on the forward strand.
GGGAAAGTGACTGATAATATGGTCTCATCTAACGTTCAAATCTGACGCCTATCGGACTTTTACAACATGGCTAGACATAGAAGTTTGCCCGCGCATCTTGTACAGACGAGAGTTTTCTATATTTTTCTAACTTTTGTTATTCAAATAATTCTAAGTCAAACACTTTTATGAAAAGATAATTTACAAGTATACAGTTCAGTTCTTTGATTTATTCTCTACACTTTGTTATAATAATATTTCATTTTTGGGCACAGCATATATTAGTAAATTACGTTTTTAACTTGGCATACTTTTGATAGCAGACTTGTAGTAAGAACATAAAATCTCGTGTTTTCAAAATAAGAAATTTGAAAATGTTAAATGTTTTTATACAGTTCTATTTAGAACTAAATTTTAAACTTTTTACATTTATGGAAAAAATTACAAAAAATGTTTACTACTTCTTATGTAGACTTAAAGTTGAACTTTTATTTTTCGTAACTGAACATTTTTTGTTTCTTGAGCTAATAACTTTGTAAATTTTACATCTATTTTTTTTTTACTGGCATATACTAATTCTTTGAACCTTTCTCTACAAAAAAGCTATGGAACACTTTTGGATTGGGGTTAATTTACTATTTTTGGCGAATTTTTGAATAAATGCTTGCATGCGCCAAAAAATCAATTTTCGTTAAAGCTGCCGGTTCTAGGGTTAGTAAAACAAATTTTAATTTTAATTTCTTTTAGCCATTTTTTCTGTATACCGTACTGCTAAGTTTAATCTAATATTATTTCATACACATTGTTTATACTTCGAGAAAATTCAAGATTCTTCTCGACTATTTATGGATTACATATTATATTCCTGGAACTACAGGGTATTTATTATTTATAGTTGAGATTTAATAGGGTATTCCTTAAAATCTTTTAAATACCGTAGCAAAGCGCGGATAAGCAGATCGTAATTTTATAATTTTGTAAATTTTATTACATATTAGTTCTAGTAATGATGAAACTTTTTTTTTTGTAATTATCACTTAACATTTTGCAAGCAATATTTACAAACATAACAAAAGGAAATAGTAACTCTTAATCAACTTCATTCTTACTTCAGAGTTAAAGCTAATTTCTCATAAAGTATGGATTGCCTCATTCAAGAGTCTTGTTTCTTAATTTTATTTTCAATTCCTGATTGGTGTTCTTCTAACGTGGTTTTAGACATTCGAAAATACGAGAAAAACATATCTTATTCTCTTGTAAATCATTGAATAATGTATGAAACAGACCCCAATTTGGTCTTTCCAAAATCAACGGATGCACCCAAAACTTTCTTCTTCTATTTCGATGTTTTTTCTTCCATTTAAGCATCGCCAACAATAAATCACCTTCCACGTCCATTTCTACAGAATGGCTGATAGTCGGGAATGCGATAGTTACCTATTTTCTAGTAATGCACACATACTTTTGTAGGGCTGTTGAAAATTAGCATAATAACGAGAAGAGTCACAACGGGCGTGGAAGCGCTACTACGCCAGCTACTGAGAAGCGCTACTAAGTGCCTACGTGTGAAGGGAGAACCAACCACTGAGAAGCGCTGATAAGTGGCTTCGTGTGAAGGTGGCCTTAGGTGTAGTTTTCATTCGATGCATCGAAATATTTAAGAATTAGACCTACCAAATTTGTTGAAAAATTATTATGATAGCGTTGGCAACACTAACTGTTTTGTATAATACGATATCATCAGTTTGTTATATAATACCGTTATTCGTTTATTCATTGTTCTGTTGATGTGACGTCCTTGATATTTTTAGGATTTATTGATGCATGTTTTACTGACTTTATTCATATGGAAGTCATTTAAGTTTTTAATAAATAGTTGATTGTTATTCCAACAATGGTAACTGTTCACCAGTTGAAGTATTTTAAATGGCCACATTGCATTTTAAATTAATATAATTATTTTATAAACTTGAATATTTCTGTATTTTTCTTTAAACCAGAGGCCAAATTTCTTTAAAGATGTAATCATCTTCCAAAGCTAAGATGACAAATAATATTAAACTCAAAATAATAAACGGTACCAGGAACTGGCACATACTTTCTCACAAACATATTTAAATTATTAAACATATTCACTGTGACTTCATAATTGTAGGTGGGGTAGGAGAGGTGATTTATTAAAGTAGGATATTAACTAATAAATATTATTATTATTATCTAGAGAGAAAACTATTTGATCGATTTCGAACAAATTTGCACCAAATACGTCAATTAGACCTGTATAGATGCACGAAAAAAGGTTTTGAAAAACAACCCCCTTTATGGCCAAAAACCCCAAGAAATAGTTATTATTATTAGCTAAAAGAGAATTTTTAGAAATATGCGGTTTTATGCATTTGGTAGGGTACATTAAGGGCTACAAGTAAGCCAAATTTTATGAAAATCGTTGATGCCATTTTTTTATATAAAAAAAAAAAAATTGATTTTTTTGCCAAAAAGGAGGTTGTTTTTTTAAAAATTTTCAAAAACGTTTTCCGTGCATCTATACAGGCCTATTTGACATGTCTGGTGCAAATTTGGTTGAAATCTATCAAATAGTTTTCGCTCTAGCTTTGTATACATACATACAGACATACGTACTACATACAGACATACGTACTACATACATACAGACACACATACATATAGACAGACATTTTGTAAAAACCACTTTTTTGGACTCAGGGGTCCCAAAACGGATATTTCCACAAAAATCGCAACACCGATTTTTTTGCAATTACTATACGTCTTTCTCTATACTATAGTATAGTGAGAAAGTAAAAATAGCAGACTAGATAAAATAGGCCATAGGGGTAGCGCTAGGGAGAAATCATTCAAAGCATTGGTGTTATACACCGCTTTCGTCGTTTCCTCCATAGATCGCGCCACTATCGTCGAATTTCCAGTGGATTGAAATAATGCATTGGATCGGAGTTCTATTAGGTTATCCAAATACAATGCTACCCGTGACCAGGGACGTCGCTAGCTATAAGGGGGGCAAGGAGGGCGTTGCCCCCCCCCCAATAATCTTAAAATCCAAAAAGTTGGCAAATTTGAGATTTTGAAAAAGTTGGAATTTAAATTTTTTTATTAAATTGCACGTAAAACACCCTCAAAAACTCCAAATTTTGGTTTGGGTTTCGAAAATTTTTGTTGTTAATTACCAACATTTATAAATAACAAACAAGTTATACTTCCTAATCCAAATATGTTGGGCAAATCCAAATATTTCTGTACCCAATAAATACATTGTCTTTTTTAAAACGATGTTTTCCAACCCTTGTTGTTGTGCAAACACTGACTGTCACCAATGAATACAGAAACTAGAAACTATAGTTTCTGTATTCATTGCTGTCACTGACTTGCCATCCACCCCTTAGCAGCACGCTATAAAATGTAAATATTATTGACATAGTATTTATGTATTGTAAGAAATAAATGTACCAATTTCCAGCTCTCTAGCTTAATGGGTAGTATAATAATTAATTTATATTGTTTTAGGAATTGTTAAATTTTCACCCCTTAGCAGTACACTAAAAAATACAAATGTGGTTTACTTTTTATATATATCTTGTTAGAAATAAATGTACACATTTTCAGATCTCTAGTCTTAATGAGCGTATAATAATAAATATTTGTTGTTTTAGGGGTTGTTTCAACCCTTAAATCTAAAAATGAATTCTAGCATATGTCTCATTCCATGTGTGCCAAATTTCATTCAAATTCATCCAGTATTTTTTACGTGATTGAGTAAAACACACACACACACACAGACAGACACCACTATATTTTTATATAATAGTATAGATTACGTATCGTATCTAAAGAAAGATACAAATATTATATTTTAATTGCTTTTTGTTTCATATTGATAGATCAAAATGATTTAGAAGTTATTAATATTATCTATACTATTATATAAAAATCTAATGATAGATCAAAATGATTTAGAAGTTATTAATATTATAGTGAATAAATGAATAATAAAATACGTTATTGGAAGATTTACGAATGTTTCCGAAGTTAAACGAATATTCATTTCTTCTTTAAACTTTTATCTTTGATTATGGACGTTCTAGATAGGCCACCTAATGCATTCTTTAGTGAGAGATTTTTGAAGCAAAGGTTCAAGTAGTGTCAATGTCTGACGACAGGTTGCGCTGATCTTGAAATGTTAAAAATGGTTATTTTGTTGACGACTAGAATGAGCTACAGTCGACTTACCGTCACTAGACAGTAAATTGCCACTTATAGTTTGTTTAATAATATGTGACATTTTAGTAATTTAAATTAAATCTGTAGATGTATTTTATAAATACAGTTATCAAGCTATTGATATTATTAAGTACAAATATACACAGTCATTGTATACGAATATTACAAAATCATTACAATCCTTATATATAATTCTGTAAGCGAAATTTTAGATTCAAAATTGTGGGAATTTGGTAAATCGGAGGACTTATATATAATTCTGTAAGCGAAATTTTAGATTCAAAATTGTGGGAATTTGGTAAATCGGAGGATGATGGGAGAGGTATCAAATTAAAGGTATCGATTCAATGAACGAGGGAAAAATATAAGTTTTTTCTAAAATTAAAAACTAAGGGGTTTTTGGGGTCCCCGAAAAACGAAAAATCCCCATAAGAAATACATGAGAATTTAAAAACATCTGCTTTGTTTACATTAAAACATTTGGTATTAAATAAATAAATTAAAAACATAAAACAGCTGTTCTGTAGTTTACATTCAAACATTTTATCTATACTAACTAGGGGAGACCCCTGCGTGCTCCGCACGTCAACCCCCGATGGAACCTTCTAAAAAGATATGTTATGTTTTATTTGTAATAAACAGACTTGGGATTAACGATTAAAATTAATCGTTACAAATATGGGTAACTTTTAACTTAATCGTTAGTTTTAAAACTGATTAACTTTTAACTCTTAATCGTTAAAATATTGGTTAACGATTAAAACTAACTTCAGTTAATTTGACGGATGCCCGGAAAGATTTGTCACAATGGAAATGCCGGCCGTGTGGGTGGGCCTGACGCGACAACATTCAATATTCCTTAGTTTGGGTTATTTATTGCTTATTGGCAGGCCGGAAGGGGTGGGGTATCTAAAGAAAGATAGAACTAGCTATTAGCCCAGATATCTTATACCTGTAGAAGGTACCTGGGCTATTCTAACTGTAACGTAAACAAACAAAACAACGCCGTTAACATACCCATCAGTGTCATTCAATTAGCCCTTGGTTATACGCATTCCATTATTACAGTTGAATAGTTTTGTCAATTTTGTATAAGTTGTTTAATTGTTTTGCCCTGTTATAGTGATTGACAGTTTAGATTTTATTTAGTGAATTAGTGATTGTTAATAGTGAGTTAGGTCTAGTGTAGCAGTATTTTAATTTTTTACTTTTTAATTTTAATTTAATTATGTCTTTATTGTGGCCAGTCATTTCAAACTTTTATGAACAAATGACAAGGGAGGGAAATAGTTTAACATTTAAATGCCTATTGTGTTTACCAAAATTTAAAACAACCAAGGCTTCAGCAATTTCTGCCTCCAATTTAAGGACCACTTAAAGGTAAGTTATGTATTAGCCGTTTTAGGTTGTTGCCTATCCAATTTGTGCCATATATTATTGAGATTTGTGTTTTATTATAGGGCATACGTTCAAGGACGTTTACATATATTATAGGGCGTTTGCAAGCATTTTTTCAAAAATTCGCCAAATATAGTAATTATATACCAATTCGAAAGTGGTCCATAGCTTTTTTGTAGAGAAAGGTTCAAAGAATTTATATATGTCAGTAAAAAAGTGATAGATGTAAATTTTAGAAAGTTATTAGCTCAAGAAACAAAAAATGTTCAGTAATGAAAGGAAAAGGTTCAACTTTAGACCTACATAAAAAGTAGTAAACATTTTTGTATTTCTTTTTTCAAAACGTACAAAAGTTTTGTAATTTAGTTCTAAAAAAAAACTGTATCAATATATTTATTAATTAAAAATTTCTTGTAGAGTGTAGATAAATCAAAGAATTGAATTGAATAATTGTAAAATGTTGTTTTCTAAAAGAAATCATTTAGTGGTCCTCGAATCACAAAATGATACGGTATCAAACGAATAAAAAACTCGGATAGGTTCCGAAAAATTGCTTTGAATAACAAAACCGCAAATAGCGAAAACCAAATCTTATGGAAAAAGGAAGGTTATGTTCGTGACATATAGAACATTTTAAAACATTATGTATTAACAGGCAGTCCTTGTTATCGCGGTCCCGTTTTACCTGATTTCGCTTTTACCCGGTAAAAATAAGTCATTAAATGGTTTAGTTTTTAAGCTGAGTTGTTTGGAGTGTAGGCTACAGTTGATAATTTCATAAGTTATGGGAGAGTTGTTTGTCATCTCACTCTCCCCTCAAGGCCAGGGAAATGACCTCAAGGCTCTTATTTCATAATTCATAACGGTACCATCTGTACCTCTACCCACCCCTACTTGCTCCTGTCATTGTTTGAGTTTGTCTATTTTTAGAACTTATTCTCTGTTTGAAGTTATTGTTAATTAATGATGGATGTTGAATTTTATTATAATTACTTGTTCGGACATTTGCCATCATTTGTGTGTTAAATAATCAAACACGACGTTTCGGGAATACAAATCAATTCCCGTTCTCAAGTGACTAAAACCATTGTATTTGGCTAACTAATTCATGATCTATGCTAAAACTAACGGTACATAAACCCATGCAACTAGGCCTATGTAAGGGTGAACAAAGTAAAACTACAAATTGTTTGATTATTTAGAACTTTATTTATATACTTTTTTAAAAACTGCAGCATCTATTGAACATAAAAACAACAAAAAATAAACGGTACCAGGAACTGGCACATACTTTCTCACAAACATATTTAAATTATTAAACAGATTCACTGTGACTTCATAATTGTATTAAAGTAGGAGAGGGGATACATTACAGTAGGAGAGTAAGTAATAAATATTATTATTATTAGCTAGAGAGAAAACTATTCGATCAATTTCAAACAAATTTCCACCAAACATGTCAATTAGGCCTGTATAGAAGCACGAAAAAAGTTTTGAAAAACAACCCCCTTTTTGGCTAAAAAAGCCTCAAAAATCAATTATTATTATTATTAGCTAAACGAGAATTTTTAGAAATATGCGGTTTATTGCATATGGTAGGGTACATTAAGGGCTGCAAATAAGCAAAATTTTATCAAAATCGTTAGAGCCGTTATGAAAAAATAATATCTGATTTTTTGGGGGTTTTGGCCAAAAAGGGGGTTGTTTTTAAAACCTTTTTCCGTGCATCTATACATGCCTATTGACATGTTTGGTGCAAATTTGTTCGAAATCGATAGAATAGTTTTCTCTCTAGCTTTGTATACATACAGACCGACATTTTGTAAAAAAAACACTTTTTTGAGCCACTTTTCCAAAACAGATATTTCCACAAAAATCTCAACGTCGATTTTTTTGCGATCAATATACTTTCTCTATACGTATAGTGAGAAAGTAAAAATGTAAGCGCCATTACATTGTTCATTGACTATAATAATAACAGTAGTCAGCTGTTTCCTATACTAATTCCATTATCAGCTGATTTCAAACTTAAAACAATTATTTTTCGTGAACAAAGCCATCTGTTGAAGTAAAAACAACACTCACTATCTATACTAATATTATAAACACGTAAAATTTGTTTGTTTGTATGCGGGTATGCGGGGGGTAATCTCTGGAACTACTGAACCAATTGAAATTTTTTAAATAAAACGCTACATTATCCCTGAGTAACATAGGCTAGAATTCATATTGATAAAAACATTTTTGTATTTCGTGTAAAAACGCAATTTTTTAAGAAAATCTAATTTAAAAGTTGACAAATTTTAACATGGGGCCCTATGGGTTGCCATGTTGGTTACTAAATAACAACGAAATAGTAAATAAAGCAATCAAAACAGCTGTTTATAAACAAGCCATTAGATTGAGTACTATCCAAAATCAGCTGTTCATTGGATAGTTTTTAATTACTGTTAAAAAAACAAACTAATTTATACTGATTTAGCACTTTAGGATTAGAATAAATTGGGCCTGATTTAACAATTTATTTTGTCAAAAAAAGTAAACTTGGCAAAGATGGATAAATTCTAACAGTAAATTTTGTAATATAGGCCTGGCTTATTTCTGAAACATATTATTGAGGTTATGTTAATCCTGCAATAATGTTTACTACTGTATATTTAGGCCTGGTTTCAAAACTTTAGTTCACAGAAGATAGTAGAACTAGGACTAACATCGTAATGAAAGTCACTCACGTTTCTAAAGCATGTATTTGAGGTTATAATTAATCTTGTAATTACTGTAAATATATTTAAGCCTGGTTTCATAATTTTACAAACCGATGTACAAACGAGCCAAAGATAACGAGATTCTTTAGCGAATTTTCCAACTGCGAGCGAAGCGAAGCGTCCAGGGGCAGAGCCCCTAGTACCAATAAATAAGCAACATTATGAAAAACTAAAAATGACAGTTGAAAAATGAAACTTATATCATTCAAAACGTACTGTGTAAAGATGTGCACAAAAACATGAATTATTAAGGCAGGTAAAATAAATTAAACATAACTTTAGGTTAGGCCTAGACTGATGAACCAACACATTTATATTTTTTAAATGTATTTAAGGTACATTCATTACCATAGCAACCAATTGAATATAAAACAGTTGATTCGGATGTCCAGCTTAGTACAAAATAATATTTTAAGTTACCCCTAGGCTGAACCAACACATGTTTGAACACACACAAACCAGTAAAAACTTGCGTTATGGAATTTAAAAATAAGAAAAACCATGTTATATCCTAATTAAAAATAAATAAGACATATTATAATTTAATAGTAGCCCAATTTATTGATAATAAACGGTAATTGATAGTGAGTAACCAATATTAAAAGCTGATTTCAAAAATATAAAACAATTATTTGTATTTTTAACTTTTTGGTTAGGTTTTTGATTAAGTGTACACCTGAACCTTACTGGTTATTTTAACTTTTATTATAACTGCTGTTATAAAATATACGAAATAATTTGATTTGAACATTTAACATGATTTACCATCTTAGTTTAGAGGTTTTATAATCCTCCTACACCTTTATTATAAATAAAACATAACATGTTTTTAGAAGGTTCCAACGGGGGTTGGCGTGCGGAGCACGCAGGGGTCTCCCCTAGTAAATTACGAATATTGGTAATCTGATAGATATTATCGGTCAATCGGAAAGGATAGTCTTAGCAACTTTTAATCACAAAAAAATATTTTACTATCAATTATATTTATTTTAATTTATATGTTTGTGAAATTAAATAGGAAAGGAAAACTTTTCTTACTGAACTTATGTTTAATACCTAATTTTAAATTTAATGCATTCGAAATATTATTGTAATAACGGGTATTCATAACTGTATTGTCTTTGAATTTGTAAATTACAAATGTTAGATTAAAACATAATTACGTACGTATCAAAATACATAAATGCATGCTACATTCAATTTTTCCTCAGATACATACAGTATTTAAATAGACATGATAAAATGTTGTTTGGGTTTCGAAGGAGAGATGTAATGCTTTCAGTTTTAAGAATAAACAAACTGAACTGACCTCACACTCCCCCTCCCCAACTTCTTACAGGAAGATTACTTCCTGTAGATGTAGCCTGTTTGTTACCTTCAAGCTAAAAGGTCAGTTCTATCTCGATTTACTCTCTCTCTTTTCGTTAAAAGCAATGCTCCTTTAGATTTAGAACTCTAGAGGGCAGCACATTATGAAGCACAAGTTCAAGTAGTGTCAAATGTGTCGCGACAGGATGCGCTGGCGTATTCTCTCACCGTATAGTCCATAAGGTGGGATATCTGTATGTATAATCAAGGCTTTTATAAACGAACTAGCTGCTGTACCCGTGCTCTGCACGCCAACCCCGTTTTGAAATTTGGATAAATACAGAACTTCCTCGTTTAATAGTATAGAATTATAAATTTGGTTAATTTGGTTGCTA
>JAGFPH010001260.1:18315-31742 GCA_018207615.1 Philaenus spumarius
AAGAATATAATCAGACGGAGCTATTAAATCCCGGCGGACTAAAACAAACAGCGACGGCGGCCTGGGGGGGGGGGGGGGAATTGACATTCTGAACAAGTCACAGTATTGATTCCATACAATACTAATATTGAGGCTTTATGTGTAACTTTGCCAAATGGATTGGAAATATTGTAGCCTAGAGTTAAAAGCTAGGGAATACAATATATGAATATCTTAAAATGCGATAAGTTTGCACGCATTCATATAGTAACGGAGATGTAGTGCGTTATATTTTAAAACAGTTTGTTTTTAAGCTGAAAATAATATGGCTTCTTTATTAAAAACAATTTTACAATCGTAACAAATTTAATTAATAAGCGAATCTACATTATATTTTATACAAATTAGCTATAGGGTGTTCGAAATGCATTGAAGAAGAATTTTGGAGCTCTTTCCACATTTTAAACGTAAGATATATCCCTTGTTTTTTGTAAAGGCAAAAAAGTATGGAGGACTGTAATTTTTTCGACCGTGTTTCGCGCTTGCCTCCACACGCCCGCTACACGGATTGTCTTTGTCTTCTGGAACATTTTGACACGGGTGGTTCCTGAAAAATGTTAACCAATTTTAGTACTTGTCATTTCATTCAAATGCATTATTTTGATAACTAGTTTCCCTACACTTGTCACACTACTAACAGAACCCAAAGTAGGTGTTTGCCGCACGTGTGTGCCAAAGTGCAATGCTAATCAAATGGGATTTACCTTGCGTACCCGGGTTGTAAGCTGTTGGTTGAGAAGAATAATTTAACTGGTTCTAAATTTGCTAAGTCCGTTGCTGAGGCAATGAATGTAAAAAACATGTGTTGCTAAGCTTCTGATCCGAACACCTGTTTTAGATCCGAACAGAAAACGGTGCGTCCTAGATCATTTTACTTTCTCACTATACTATAGTATAGAGAAAGTATAGTGATCGCAAACAAAATCGATGTTGTGATTTTTGTGGAAATATCCGTTTTGGGACCCCCTGAGTCCAAAAAAGTGGTTTTTACAAAATGTCTGTCTGTATGTCTGTATGTATGTATGTATGTCTGTATGTATGTCTGTATGTAGACAAAGCTAGAGAGAAAACTATTCGATCGATTTCAACCAAATTTGCACCAGACATGTCCAGTACGCCTGTATAGATGCACGAAAAAGGGTTTTGAACAATTTTGAAAAACAACCCCCTTTTTGGCCAAAAAACCCCCAAAAAATCAGTTATTATTTTTTTATAAAAAAACGGCTCTAACGATTTTGATAAAATTTGGCTTATTTGTAGCCTTTAATGTGCCCTACCATATACAAAAACCAGCATCTTTCTAAAAATTCTCGTTTAGCTAATAATAATAATAATAATAACTGATTTTTGGGGTTTTTTGGCCATAAAGGGGGTTGTTTTTTCAAAAATTTTCAAAACCTTTTTACGTGCATCTATAAAGACCTAATTTACGTGTTTGGTGCAAATTTGTTCGAAATCGATCGAATAGTTTTCTCTCTAGATAATAATAATAATAATAATAATAATAATAATAATAATAATAATAATATTTATTAGTTAATCTCCAACTTTAATAAAAAAACTCTCCTACCCCACCCTACAAGTCACAGTGAATCTTTTTAGTAATTTAAATGTATTTGTGAGAAAGTATGTGCCAGTTCCTGGTACCGTTTATTTGACTATTCTCGACCCCACTTTAGGAAACACCAGTTACGGGGTAAAGTGTATATACCCCTGTAGGCTTTCCCCCTTAACTGCTTGAACTAAACCATGTGTGAATGTTTAGAAAAATGTATTTCATAGCAGGAAATGTCTGTCTGTAGTTTAAAGCGATATCTCCCACCATACAAATGGTTACAGCTAGGTCTTACAATTACTATATTTATTTTAGTCTTGTTACTTATGTGTGTTTTTTATTTGTTTAGGTAAGTTGAAGAAATGCGTACGAACTTAGATTTGGATAGCATTTATGTAAGTCAAAATGTATGCATGCGCGATATTGTTTGCTTATGTGAATTGTTTTTCTTGCACTGTGTATACAAAAAATAGTAATTGCTACACAATGTTTGTATTTAAAAGGAATAAGTAAAGTATATTTACAAAGTGTTGAACGTTGACTAACAAATTTTCCGCACTTTTCCATACTTGCTTCAAGTTTAAATGGTCGATAGATTGAACACCCAGTGTACCAATGATTAATGGTAATGAGAAAATACATGCGAATGCATATTACACTACGTAAATTTGGATCTGGAAGGAAGCAGCCTGCGGTGACAGCCACAACCCGGTTCTTCTTGTTTGCGGTTTTGGGTTTGTAGGTTTGCTGTACAGTTCGATTTTCCTTCTCCGTCTATAAATTTATTGGTACATTTGTATTGGTTACTACTATCGTAAATAATATAGAAGTTTATTGTTATTGCTTTTGCTGGTTAGACAAACGTTCAGAATTACATAGTTGTTAGACATTTTAGCAATGTTGTCGTCTTTTTTGTGTTCTCTTAATCTTTAACTAGGGGCTCTGCCCCTGGACGCTTCGCTTCGCTCGCAGTTGGAAAATTCGCTAAAGAATCTCGTTAATCTTTGGCTCGTTTGTACATAGGTTTGTAAAATCATGAAACCAGGCTTAAATATATTAACAATAATTACAAGATTAATTATAACCTCAAATACATGCTTTAGAAACGTAAGAGGCTTTCATTACGATTTTAGTCCTACATCTACTATCTTCTGTCAACTAAAGTTTTGAAACCAGGCCTAAATATAGTAAAAATTATAACCTCAATACTATATTTCAGAAATGAGCCAGGCCTATATTACAAAATTGACTATTAGAATTTATCCATCTTTGCCAAGTTTACCTTTTTTTTTGACAAAATAAATTGTTAAATCAGGCCCAATTTATTATAATTCCAACGTGCTAAAACAGTATAAATTAGCTTGTTTTTTTTAACATTAATTAAAAACTATCCAATGAACAGCTGATAAAACAGTATAAATTGGCTTGTTTATAAACAGCTGTTTTGATCGCTTTATTTACTATTTCGTTGTTATTTTGTTACCAACATGGCAACCTATAAGACCCTATGTTAAAATTGTTCAACTTTTAAATTAGATTTTCTCAAAAAATTGCATTTTTACACGAAATAGAACTATATGGGTGTACTTAAAAATCAAAACTATACCTAAATATAAAATTTCTTTGAATTCGTTAGAGCCGTTTTTGAGATCCGCGACAGATCTTACAAAGATAGAAACAAGGATAGATACAAGAATTGTTCATTTAAAGTAATAGGACTAGTAGTAGTCAAGAACTTATAATATGCAAGTCATTTAGCATAAATAAATTAATGTATCTTACATTTTTACATACCTTTCCTTTCACAATCCACAATTAGTTATTTAATATCAGTATTTGTTTAGAACAAACAAAAATAACGCTAAGATATGCTGCCGTATTGTCGAAGTTACTATTGAAGATGATAAATTTACTAATTTACTAGCAAGTTTAAACTGGTGTAATTAATCCAATCAAACTGGGAAAGAAGTATGGTCATAATTTGATTCCCCCACTAGTCTTCTTCACTGTTAGACAAAATTTTCCCGCCCAATTTGCGTTTTGAAAAATCGGCTTTCGGTCAACTAGGTTGGAAAACTACCCCTATGTGCGCCGGTCGCTTGCTCCTGCTAGTGCAGCTCGCTGCTTGTATCGTTGGTAATGTCCTACAGGTGGGTCAACTCTGGATCCCCACGCCACAATAATTTCACTGACTGTACTCGGACCAATTTTTATTAAAATCACACTGTACACTCGGGAGTTTTCCCCAGGGCGAAGAAGAGCCTTAAACAATATCAATTCCCTTGTTTTTGAGAAGGCCGACGCCGAGATGTAATAAATAGCAATTTATACACGGCTGACACACTGGTAGAACGCCGTTCTATTTTCGTATAGGCAATCGCGCTACAGACGTGCAACGCTTGCATGGCCATGTTATTGAAGGCTGTTCGTATTCTAGTGTACCTCGGCGCTGTTTTTGTAGTATACAAAGCTGAGTGGAGAAAACTGGAGATTTTATTTGCTCGTTTTGTAGAGTTTACTTTTTCGAATGCTAAGTTATTTATTTGCTTGGTTTTGAATGGGAATGTAGATTATAAAGGTTCACATTTTTGTTCTGTGTAACGTTTCAAACGAACTCATGATCGTGTACGATTTATTTAGGATTATATTATTTTTTTTACAAATCTCGTCAATAAATGGATATAAAATTTCGATATTGTAAAAGATGTTTATGTGCCAATGGATAACGGGTTTGTTCGATGCAAATGATAGATGCGTGCTTCGCACGCCAACCCTGTTGGAACATTCTATACACATAATCATGTTATGTTTTCTTTATAATAAAGGTGTAGGATCAATAATAACCCCAAAGCTAAGGTGGTAAATAATGTTAAATGTTCAAATCAAATTATTTCGTGTATTTTATAACAGCAGTTATACTAGAGGTTAAAGGAACCAGCTAGGCTCAGGTCTGCATTTTAATAAAAACCTAACCTAAAAGTTAGAAATACAAATAATTGATTCAAAGTTTGTAATCACCTGTTAATGGAAATACTGGGTGGACCATAAGTCAGTTGACAAATATGCATCTAAGGAAATAATACGCAACAAGGTGGAATAAATATCTGTTATTAATTCAGAAATCAAAAACAACATTTAAGATATTATTAATAAATTTCTACCAAAATAACATTTTTTAATGTTATTACGTTATAACTTAAACACAAATCACAACTTATTTAACTCCGGAAATATTAGACGCATCTTTTCAATGACATCGGACTGCGCATGCGAACGTAAATAAACTCTATTGCCGGACTCCGCTATTCTTACAAGTGAACATCACTTAATAAAATACATGTATAACAAAACAAGAACACATAATTTTCACTTTATTTCTGTAGTACTTAATGTTAACCGTACTTTACACCAAACTACAAACTACGGATATTCGATATATTGATCAATCATATGTGTATAACAAGGACCCAAATGTATTCATTACATCGATGCAATTAAAAAAAAACATGAAGTTCTAACTTCAGTCTCTAGTCACAGTATGTTTCCACTTTGTAAACATATATGAGTTAGTAACATCAATTAACTTGTTTTGTATAACAGAAATTCAAGCATTAAAAAAATATATTGCAACGGGAAGTGCCCGATTGCAATTCGAAAATTTCGAGTTTTGTAAAGGAATTTGCAAAAATCGAATTTTTTGAGTCTGGCGAGAGCATCTACTGTATGTAGGCCATGAAACAGCAAAGTCCAGGCGACAAGGCCGTTATCTCCCGAGATGCGACTTTTGAACCATGACATGTTAAGAGCTGAAAACTTAACTTAGTAGAATAGGGAATGATTTCTGTGGGAATAACCGGGATCTGAGAATTTACGGATTCTGGATTTTGGTTGGTTAGTGCATTGTGCTAAAAACGCGTGTATTGGTCATCCATTTCCCGATTCGTAAATCAAAAATGTACTTACGTTATAAGCGTTAAAAGCTAAGGGAAATTTTCAAATTAACTCAAATTTCAAAAAGAGTAATATTTTTGGAAATGGCATAATATTCTAAGAAAGAAAGGTTATATAACAAAAGTCGATATTTTCAGTTTTAAAGAAATCAGTCAAATCAAATTGAGTTAAAGTAGTAGAAAAAAGAGTTTTAAAGTAAATGTCTTGTAAGGAACTTTTTAAAGAAAGAATGTAGTGTTATATAAATTAAATAAATAATTAAAATTGTGTAAATTGAAAAGGTGAGGGTTTTCACACATTTAAACGAAGTATAAAAAAGTAAAGTAAATATTTTATGTTATAAAGAGATGAATGAGAGTTATAAGTGTTAGGTGATATTGTAAAACGTTAGTAGTTGAAACAAATTTCGGGAGTAGAGTTAATTAAACCCAGTTTGAAAAATCGGAATTTAAAAAGTCCCTACAAACTACAATTTCTGAAGAAACAAAATAAAACTACGGCCATGTATCCAAAACAAAGGCAAATTGGATATACAAAAAGGAAAAATTGAAAATGTTAATGAGAAAAATTTAATTAATTAATCAGCTGCGTTAGAGACCCCAGTAGGCCTAAAAGGTGAACCCCGAGTCGCACAACTACAATTCGACTTCGAGAAGAAAGGTAAAGCCATGACGAATAAGAATCTCCAAATAAATCCAAAATCAGTGTAAAACTTAACGAGTTATGAAGAAAATAAGGAAATTGGTTAATTTTGGTAAAGCCAAGTAAAGATTAGACGAAGCGGAGGAGACGTCACGAAAGTGGAAGGGATGAGCGGGAAGGCCTAACGCGGGAAACTGCAAAAGCTTAGATATGACTTTATGTGAAAACTAATGAGAAAAAAGGAGGAAAAACTTCACAACAATTCAGGAAATAATTTATACAACATATGAGTACCAAAAAACTCCGAAAAAAGTGGAGTTTTTGGAAATCTGGAAAAACCGCCAAACGCTACAGTTACAAGGGAAAGGGAGACCCTATAAAAGCTGAGGACGCGTTGATCTGGGGCTTCTTCTAAAAAATTGCTGCGAGAGATGTGTTAGTCTGCTTCTTATAATTTTTGATACGCCGTGAGGCTGCTGCATCATCTGTTAATTTTTCTAAGATGTTATAAGTTCGATATTGTAATCAAGTCTAACGATTACCAACAAGTACTGGATTTTTGTCTTCGTAAAACTTAAATATTATATTTTTTATAAAAGTCTAAAGAGCTGAGAGTTTATTAAGCGTAAATGACGTAGTTAAGGGATGTCATTTGGACTACGTCAAAGGAACGAACTGGCGAACTCATCAACTTCAAATGAACTTCTAAAAGGATAACCAGACGAACAACCCGAGGAAAACTGGACATAAGGAGGGAAACGATCCGGCTAACCAACAGGCGACTTCTGGAGGACCACAGACATACCACGACATCAGGGAAGCTGTTCTAAAGAAAACACCTGTATTCCCAGGACAACACCAGCGACTCTGAGGTCACCAATTGTAGAAAAAAGAAACAGCAAACATAAGGTCTGTGAAAATCGAATGCTACGTTATTTGTCCCCTAAATTGCCTGAATTAGAGTCAGTAAATTTGTTTCAAATACTGGGTTAGTTAGGATAATTTTTAAATTAATATCTGTAAAAATCTATTAAAAAAGTAAATTCATTCAAATCAGTAGAGTCATTAAATAGTATAAATAAATTAATAATTAAATCAAACCATAAGCCATATAAAATTAAAAGCCATTATTAAAATTGAATTAAATTAAATTAGAACGTTCTGCCTATCTGTAGAATAATTGTATTTGAATTGTGTTTAAAAGTTATTGTTTTAAAGGGAAAGTTACCCTAAGAAATTGATTATTATTATTTGAAAGGTCTGTTTTATTTTGCAAATTTGGTAAATAAAAACTATAATTTATTTACAGAACAAAAAATTCACTTGAGTTTTAAATTTACCTGTATTACTGTATATCCATTGTGTCCTGTTCTTATACAATTAGTAGTGAATATATGAAAAGGTTTTTGAAAGCACAAATAGGTTACTATGGCGGTTCCACTGTTCTCACTTCTCTGAGATTTACAAAAAGTAAACAAGAGTCATTAATTATCTGAGCTAGTAAAGTTTTAAATTCTGGAAGTTGTAAAAAAGTCTTTTATAGAGTAAAGTAAATTTATTCAACTTAAATTGCATCACCTAGGTGAAACATGTTAGTAGCCTTAGCCTTCCAGTAGGTGATAGTAATTTAAATTTACAGCAGAGCAAGGTGTTTCTTTGAGAAGATTTTGGTGTCCCGAAAGTCGGGCCCGACAACAAGAGCTTTCGTTGTAAATTTTTGCGTCCCGAACGAGGGGCGTGATTTAAATTTGCAGCGGCAAACGTGGTTTGCGTTGTAATATATAGCCTGAAATTCTATCTTACAGTCTTTAGTCGCAGTAGGTTTACCTGCATTCAACATTCAATAGTAGAACGTGCTTAGGTTGGCAGCACTACTATATTTCCCCATAAAAAACTGTCGTCGTCTGCAAAGATATCAGGTGAGGGCCGTAAAGTAAAGTTCAAAATTATAATGCATTCCGTTATTGGGTCGTAAAGTAAATTTATGTATTCAGTTCAAAATTATTCAGGGTTCCTACTTTCAGAGAAAGCCAGACAACTTGTAAAAACGTCAGGTTTCTCGTGGTAAAATTATTTCAAAATTTGGCGTGTTTCTGTCAGTAAAGTTGGGAAAAAATCGGGGAGAGTCGGAGAACTGAATTACCAAATGCAGGGACCCTGCATGAATATAATCGTATCTTTTATCTTATTAAACGAGCAATTCTTGTATATAAATTTATTTCGGGGATCTCGCTAACGGCTCTAACGATTTGGATGCAAATTTGCATAAAGGGGTTTCTTGACGTCAGGAATCGTCTTATGGCAGTAAAAATGCGCTAAGTAGCTCTTTTCGCCTATGTGCGCCGAACTTCTTTTATATACCACCTATGAAGTTACTAACTAGACGAATAGGTACAATCCAGTTGTTTTACAAACAGATGTTAATCTGCTAATTTTAGCTCCAGATGTTTATATACTACTTAACAAACATAAATCATCAACAATGAATCAGGTGGTATAGTTTTCAACTTATTTCTTTATCCAAACACCAAACGTAAACATTATTTTTGTGCTGTTATTAACCGTTCTGAAAACCTTTTCACCAGTTTCTGGATTCATTGTATTTCTATAAAGGTAATATAAATTATCTAATGATTGTAATTATTATTTGCTATGTCTAAAAATACGGAGCGATGCTCGGTCAGTCGAGTACTTTAGAAATAATTTATGGGAATTTGACAGTAGTAATTATTTGGATCTTTGGAAAAAAACTATTAATTATTGGTTATGTTGTCGTTTGCGGACAATTTAAGCTTAAAAACAAACTATAGCTAGTGTAACTATATTATTAAGTCATACCTGTGTTGTGTATAACGGCCTTGGGATCAGCTGACCTACTTGTTTAGAACGTGTTGGATCTACGTTAAAATATTCAAATTGCTCAGAATTGTATTTAAAACCATATGATTTTAATTGAAATTAACATAATTATTGTGCCTCGTGTAAGTTGAATTACTAATATCAGTTCATACCACCATCGTCCTCTTTAATTGAAGTAAAGTACAACATTAAGGCTCTGTTGTCCCTCCGGCATTTAGTTATTTTCATCAGAATAATGTTAAACGGTTTGCATTTAGGCCTATTGTAGTTTTCTGTGACATGATTATCATTTGCTTCTCATCATTGATTTTTTGCGATCGCTATACTTTCTCTGTACTTTAGTATAGTGGGAAAAACTAATATTTGGTCAAATATAAATTTCTATTAATTACATTTGAAAATATACGTGGAATTTGTAAAGGCTGTAAGGTTTAAATAATTCGATAACGCAGCTGAACAGCTGACGTGAGTTGAGCGACTTTCTAAAATTAAGTTTATATATGTTTTAGGGTTTCAATAAACCACTGTATTTGGGAAATTAATCTACTCACGAAGGCGCTGACTAGCTGCCTATGTGTACGAAATATATAAGTAGAATTTGTTTGAACGTAAGCCTCCAGCTTCGACTCAGGGGCTGCTTCGTTCCGCTCGCATTAAGAGTTTGCATCTCGACCTGGCGACCTCGGGTTACGGACTGCTTCGCTTCGTTCGCAGCGTAAAACCCGGCCATCGGCCTCGGATCAGAAGATGCCCCACGGTAAAATCCCCCACGTGAATTTGAATCGGGTACTTTTATGGTATTTTACGTTTTGATCCATTTTGGGAAAACCAAGTGAGCATAAGGTCTTGTGAAAAAACAAAATGTGCAGAATAAATCCTACTTTTATTAATTAGAGAATATCCTAAAAAGTATCATTCTAGTACGAAAAATTAAAAAAAAGATACTTTCTGTCAAAAAACGTGCTCCCGGTTGTTGTTTTTTTTTTTTGGGAACGAACTAATCCGAGCGACTTAGACAACTAACGTGTGTACCAATTTTGGACCAAATCAGACTTAAAATGTGGCCTTTAGAGATGCGAACACATATACTACATATATATTTATAAAATGTTTAATGACAACCCAAAACGTGTTCTGGGGACCATGATCGGTGCTCATTTATTCCTACTACTCCTAACCTTAGATCTCACCATAAGGGTCACTGGAATAGCTCATATTTCCTATGGAAATTCGCTAATAATCTAAAGTTTTGTAAAATTACGCATTTAATTATCCGTTCACTGTTTAGTATATAGCATGGGCCTTATGGTGGTTTGCTGCGCTACTACCTGACTTAACTACTTCGGCTCCTATTCACAACCAAATTGAGTTACGGATATCCTTTTCTCAGTGTTTAATTCAAGACCCAAATTTATTTATTTCAGTAAAGTACCTCATGTTTAAGTAAACACTATTATGAAGTTTCCTAATAACTAGTTTAAATGAGTTTATATGGTTGATGTTTTCATACGAGCTAGTAGAGTAAGATCTCCGTTTCAATAGCATGGGCAATGCTTGCCCACGCTGTCAACTAAACTGTGAACGGACATTAGTTTTATATTGTTTTATTCTGCAGCAGAGCCTTAATTAAGATACTACGTTAAAGATTAAGTACAAGATGGGTTTTGTTATAACGGTTGACGTTAACTTGAACAAAGAATTCGGATTGAAAATCTCTATTAAGAAAAAACAATCTGATCAAGAAGTGACTTATAAGAAATTTCTTTCTAAGGAAAACAACTTAGATAAATTGTATCTCGAAATTTGTCAGCCCTCTACTTTTTGTTAGATACAAAGGAGTAAGAAGAAGAGAAATGCGTGGGCTCACGTTGTTTACACTTGTACGTGACATGCGACTTTGCTTTGACGGATTTTGGGATTTTCCTCCTTATTTATGTCCTGAATCCTCCGTGTGTGTCAAATAACAGTCTGATATTTTCATCTCAATAACTACATCTTAGCCAATAGTTTCTGTAATATTGTCCCTTTGTAAATACTAGGCCTATTCTAAACACCTTAATTATTACTATAACAGGTGTACCAAAAATATGAGAACCCTTCCGTAACTTTTAGACAATGAAAGTAGTAAGATGAAAATTTGGGATGTCTTTGGATGATTAATAACTACTTTTACAAACTTTCGAGACCCACCCGTCGGAAGAAACACTTTTTTTCCAAAAATACTGGACCCCTGCCACTGTAATAATTGGTTTGTTCAACCCGGCATCATATACCAATACAGTAAACACAATAATATTGTGTGTACATATGCTCTTTTATCCCTAACTTAGCTATTATCCTTCATCCGATTGTTTTGACAGTTTCACCATTCGATAAGGAATCAAAAGGGCTACAAAAAAGGTGTCTTGTCATTTTTTGTTAAAATGTATGGTGTTTGAGTAATTTATGTTTGAGATTTTCAAATAGCCGCCATTTTGAAACGAATGATTGGATATAATCGCTTAGTTTTCTTGAGATAGATCATTGTTAGGTTAACGTCATGCCAAGTTTGAACTCAATCACACTGATTTAAATAAAAACCCGAACCACAAAACAAGGAACAAAAACTACGGTAGGTTACGCGGACATTGCTCAGCTTAAATCCATTTAAAACTCGCAATTGTTCAAATAGCATTTTTTTTAAATTACCAAATTCTTGGGGACGAAATTCTTCATGCGAATGGCTTGGTAGTTTTCCGCTATAATTAATAGTGACAACGTAAAAAATATTAAAAATCAATGTTTTAAATTGTTAATAAATATTAAACAAAATATTTTTCTTAGTTTTGAAAAATGCATATTGACCATAGCTTAAAAATGACATATCGTTTATAATTTTCCGATAAAAAATAAAGGAAAATTTTGGATTTTAATTTAACATTGGTCTTATGGAGTGTCACCCAACATGGCCGACAGCTAGAGCCGACCCTTAACATTAAACACCCATATGTTTAATAGGCACTCTACCACCTGCCCTGATCATAAGATTTTATTTTAACCACAAGGTCCAAAAGTCACTTTAAAATAAATTTTTCAATACACTCACTGAATTGTGTTTGTTAATTTAATCTAAGTATTATATTTATATACTAAAATCAAGCAAATACCGAAGCATTGCCGTTTTCACTAGTATGTTTTAAAATTGATTTGTTTTCAACGAATGGAATTGATACGTGTTTTGTAACGTTTTAAACGTGCGCTGAATTTATTCAGACGCTATAAAACTATAACACCAAACCAAGTCCATAAAGAAACAAGATGCCCTATTTAGAATTACATTGTTTTACATTCCGACACATTTGTTTTTAAATGAAGACAATTATTATATTGTTGCAGTAATATTTCACGCGTTACAGTTGGCACTACTGCGGAAAGTCTGCAGTCGCGATGACGCGACACTAGCGCTGTCAGTCTTGCGCAGACACTCGTCCCGTGAAGGTGTGTTGAATGCGGAGTGATTATTTCTAGTTCGTTCCAAGGTGGTCGGAAGTGTTGTTTTGTGTTTATGGTTTAGTGTTTGTTTTGAAATGTTTTAAAGGAGTAGTTTGTTTCGGATTTTACTGGTAATTTTTTTCATTATTTTCGTTTTTAAGTTTATTTTATGTTTAGTTATTGTTCTGGTTATAATTTACTATTTGAGGTTATAATTGTTTAGTTTTTGTTCTCGTCAACTCTCCATAAAAAGTCGCGTATTCTAACTTTTATGTTCTGCTCATTATACTTAGTATCTACGTCGGTCACGACTTTCGTTCGGTTCGTATTTAACATATGCAGTTTAGGCGTATGGTTCGCTTTTGGATTAGAAATATAAATATTTGGCCTATAAGTCGTTTTTAAAATATTTTGGCCTATTCATTGTTGAATCCTTATGACAATCTTTGTTACTTGTTAAAAAATATTATCTTTACATTTAAAAATTGAATTAATTTGTTTTATTTATTTTAGGATGTACCTTTTTTTAAATATTTAACAGGTTGACTTCCATGGGCACTGCGTGTGGCACTCGGTGGTTCACAACGATATGCCAAAAATGCTCCTCACTTCTTTAACATATTTGATTTTTAAAAGATATATTTAAAAAAAACGCTGTTTTTAGTTGTATTATATATATATAAAAAAAAAAAAAAACACACACACACACTTAGTGAAACTTTCCATATTGCCGCAGGATTGGGATTATTCACACTTTCATATATTTTGTATCAATAAGTATTCTTTTCATTCATTTTTTACTATCTCCACCATAAACGTAGTATATGGAGAAAGAATTGTTTTCGTCCAAATTTACAAATTTGAATTTTTAGTGGAATTATCTGTTTTGGTGCTCCCTGAACCCCCAAAA
>JAGFPH010001260.1:32665-51802 GCA_018207615.1 Philaenus spumarius
GCAACAAAACGTAACTTTTTATTTTAAATCAAATTAATCTATTCACGTGTAATAATTGGTTTGTTCAACCCGGCATTCTTGATCTTATATACCAACACAGTAAATACTACAATATTGTATGCAATTATGCAGTCATTATCTTTAACTTAGCTATTATCCTTCATCCGATTGTTTTGACAGTTACACCATCCGATAGGAAATCAAAAAGGCTACGAAAAAGGTGTCTTGACATTTTTTGTTAAAATGTACGGTTTTTGAGTAATTTAGGTTGACATCTTCAAACAGCCGCCATTTTGAAACGAATGATTGCATATAATCGCTTTATTTTTCTTGAGATATATCTTTGTTAGGTTAAACTTCATGCCAAGTTTGAACTCAATCACACTGATTTAAATAAAAACCCGAACCACAAAACAAGGAGCAAAAACTATAACTAAACAACTAAATTAATTGTAAGTTAAGTTTAATACCTTACCCTTATGTACATTTCGATGACATGGTCATCATCCTCGGAGGGTTTTAACAGAGTAGTAATATCACCTTCTGCATATCTTCGTGAATCACACTGTATATTCACCTGCACAAAAAAGGTGTCTATTGACATTTTTGATAAAATGTACGGTTTTTCAGTAATTTAGGTTTGAAATTTTCAATCAGCCCTATTTTGATACTCATGATTGGATTTAATCGCTTATTTTCTTGAGATATATCATTGTTTGGTTAAACTTCGTGCCAAATTTGAACTCAATCAGTCAAACCGTTCTCTAGATAAGAATTATTTTTTACAAAAAACAAAATGGCGGATATCTAGAAAACGAAGCGTTTTCGGGTCTATTATGTTTATATGAACTTTTTTTTCTTATTTTGACCCACAGATCCATTCCCCATTTTTTGGGCACTTTACTTATGGGACGGGAATAATATTGTTCTTAATTTAATATTAAAAAATCCATTTACAATTCGTTTACTTAAGTGAAAGGAATGAAATGTGATAAACTACCCTTAAAATTAAATAACAATTAATTTTACTATGTGCTCAATAACTACTCAACTAATTTTACTAAAAATTTCACAATTTACACATATTAATCCAGTCGTAGGATTGTTAAGAGAATATGGTCAGTACAATCAAATTAAAATGGAGTAGCTACCCGTCTATATAATACCATAGATAATGAATAATAAATATATCTTGCATCCATACGGCAGAAGTGTGGCGAAAATTAGGTTGTAGGGAAAATAGTTCATGATCGCGCCGCGAGGTAGCGCTAGGGAGAAATCATTGGTAGCATTGGTGTTTCACACAGCTTCCGTCGTTTCTCTAATAGATAGCGCCACTATCGTCGAATTTCCAGTGGAACGAAATATTGCATTGGATCGGAGTTCTATTAGGTTATCCAAATACAATGATAATACTATCTATGCTAATATTGTAAAGCGGTACAAGTGGTGCTCACGAAACAATTTTAGTCAGTTACCTTGGGACCTAAGAATCAATATAACTAAAATGTACCACGTATATAAAATTTAATTTTGAAAATTTCGTGCTCCCTCTAATGCCTACGGCAGTTAACCCGTTTTAAAAATTGCCTTTCTTCAGATACCGCTATAATATTTATGAATAAGGAAAGTGTAAAGAGTGAATACATTATATTATATTGAGGAGAGAAAGTAAGGTTTACTAGCACTCAATTAATGTTAATATCTACATCGTATTAAAATGTTTTACACTCAGTATATACCAAATGCTATAGCCTAACTATAACTATGAGGGCTTGATTAAATTAAAAATTACCAGCTGATCCGTTAGGAGCACTGATTTAGTAAGTTGATTTAATTAAGTTTATTACTTTTATTTATTTACGTTGTTTTATGACGCTTTAAGTTGATTTAATTTTATCGATTCGCGTGATAGATTACACTTGCATATAGAATGTAAACAATCTAACTAACAGCTGTCATGTTAGTCAAACAGATTGTTAATAGATGGCACCTTTCATTAGGAATCATATGAACTTTCATAATTAAAGCTTTTTTAATACATTTTTCGAACAAAAAAATTAATTTTAAGGCATTTGTCTGTTTTTCGTCAGTAGCGGGAAACATAAGCTTTAAAATTTTCTTTGTATCGTTAATTTCGATGAAGAATTAAGGAAGATATGGCATTACCACAAAAAAAAAACACCTTTGAGAAATAATATATAAGGATAGTTGGGATCAGTGAACGGAGGTGACGGCTCCCAAGCGCAGATTACCCTACACGGCCTGAACCTGAAACTGGTAAAATTTACAATACGCCTCCGCGCCTTATTGCGGCCGATATGATAACGCTCAAAACGTTCTATAAACGAAACTGTGGTGTCTACTACAGTATTTATTTCGAATTGCATTATATTGTTTTTATTTTTTCTAAGCTTGCTTTACTTTAAATTTAGACACTCCAAAACACAAATTAAATAATATAATTACCTCCAAAAATACGAGTAATATACGTTGAAACAATTTAAAATTATAAGATCTTTTAATTTAGTCCAGTCAAATGGTTGTGCGTGGACAAAATTCAAGTAATCGGTTTCTCTATGCTTTTATTTGTTTTTTTTGGGCGCTGAATCCGAATTTTAAATTTACGATCAAAATTTTCTAGAGCGTTCCAAGGTATTGTCAAAAATAGCGAAATTTTCATAGTCAATGTTGTATATGTGGAAGGAAAGTACCAGAGGAAGATGAAATCCTTCAGAGTTAAGATGCATAAACGTAAACTAAATAGATGAAAGAGACAGTACTGAAAGTATGAGGACGAGTAAACACCGCCTGGAGTCTGTGATGGGCTTAAGGGGCAGTACTATATGGTTTCCTTAAAGGACCTCTCTACAGCCGTATTTCTGTTTCACAAGAAATATTGAAGTAGGAAACGTGAGAGCGCTGGGGATATTCAGATGAATATTTAAATTTAATAGTTGAATATTATACATTTTTAATTTTTATTTCAGATAATATCATTTAGAGTTGTTATAAATATAGGTAAATTAGGCAAATAAAACTAGTGGAAAGGACGAACAGAGTTTAGCTTGAACGTGACAGGTACGTCCGAAATGTGCCTTCAAATTCGAGCGCTCTAACGGCCGCTTAAGGCTCTTCTTTACCTTGAAGAAAACTCCCGATGCCGTTTTATGCGAATACCTCGGAACGCTTGAGGAAATTTTGGTTGCTAACTTCAAATTCGGGTTTTGCTCCCCAAAAAAACATAATATAGAACCGCAGAGAAGCCTACTACCATAGATGATGAATAATATAATAGATCATGCATGCATACGTCGGCTGTATGGCGAAAAAAAGGTTGTCGGGAAAATATTGCATGATCGCGCCGCGGGGTAGCGCTAGGGAGAAATCATTCAAGGCATTGGTGCTACACACAGCTTCCGTCGTTTCCCCCATAGATCGCGCCACTATCGTCGAATTTCCAGCGAATGGAAATAGTGCATTGGATCGGAGTTCTATTAGGTTATCCAAATACAATGCTACTACGGAGAAACCTTGTGCCTTCGGGATGGGAGTTTTCCTTGCCGTTGTACTGGATATATTAAGTTCAAACATTTTAAACCGATACTAACGTAAATTGAAGAATTTCATATTTTAAAGGTGATCCTTTTGCTAACTTCTAAAATAATATATTCAAATAACACATAACATTAAAAACTGCCCTTACAAAATTTTCGTATTTGTTATTATAATGTATTTCTGATTTATTTAAGGAAAAGCATAAAAACTTCTTCCTCGTTTTAGAGCTACAAATAATTCTTGATAGTAAAGGACTTAACGATAAAGTCGTTTATCTACAGAGGCAAGATTAAAAATAACAACTCGGGAATTTCGTGACAATAAACTTGGTGTTATCTTGACGTTACGGCAAGACTGTAGTTGACAATGCCCTTAGAGTCCTGCTATAGCCAAAGTTATCCGCGTTAACGAGGAGGCGAAGTTTTATCAACGGCTGTAAAATACGAGTCTTGTAACTAACCTGATTACAAGTAGATTTACAAGATCAGGTTTCCTGATAGATTATGTACAATTGAAAACGAAACGAACATGGTTAGTTTCTGATTTGGGAAGTAAAAATATTAATTCAGTTCCTCCTCCGATTTGAGTCCCTTATAAAATATACTGGTAAAACATTTCTTTTTAAACGAATTGTAGAAATGGTTCACGACGAAACAATTTTTAAGGTTTGTATACAAATTGGTTTTCTAAGTCGCTCGACCGAGTTCGTTAGCCAAAAATCCATCAACTAGAAGACGTTTTGACATATTTTTTTTGAGATTTTTCGTACGCAAAATGTAACTTTGTTGGGGTTTTTTGTCTAAAAAAATTATAGGAGATTATTCCGCACATTTTTTTACTTTCTCCACCCTATACGTAGTATATGGAGAAAGTATTGTTTTCGTAAAAATGTTCGAATTTGAATTTTCAGTTGAATTATCTGTTTTGGTGCTCCCAGAACCCCAAAAAATGGTTTAGTGCAATTATCTGTGTTGGTGCTCCCTGAACCCAAAAATATTTTTAGTGGAATTTTTTGTTTTGGTGCTCCCTGAACCCAAAAAAGTGTTTTTAGAGTGGTGTCTGTCTGTCAGTCTGTCAGTATGTATACACGACCAGAGAGGACACTATTGGTCCGATTTTCATGAAATTTGGTATGTAGGTACTAAACCCTAATATCTCCAGGCGTTTTTTTCATTTTTTGGAATTTTTAATTTTTAAGGGTAATTTACCCCTAAAAACCCATAAAATACGACAAAAATGCAAATTTCTCAAAAACGGCTCTAACGATTTTGATCAAATTTTCAGTATTTATAGTGCTTAAGATGCCAAACAAAATGACACCACCTGCTTTTATCAAAACTTCGGCGTTTTATAATTATGGGGAAATGTTTAAAAATAAACAAGTTTATGTTGTCAATCTATCATCGCGGCGGCGGCCGCACGGGGTAGCACCATGGTAGCGATCACGGCCAGTAATTCAAAGGTCGCGCGATCGAATCCCGCCTTGGACAATAATTTTTTTATACGATTGACGTAGGTAGAATATTATTTTTTTGTTTTGTTCTAAAAAGTAATAAATAAAATGATTGAAAACAATATTATTTTGACTACAGTAAGTTGGGAGAAAGTTTGTGTCAGTTAACTGATACTGTTTATTTTGTACGATTTTACGTTCCTCAAGCCGGGTGTAGAACGTTTTGAGCGTTATCGTATCTGTCGCAATATGGCGTGGAGGAGTATTGTAAACTTTACCAGTTCCCGTTCAAGCCATGTAGGGTAATTTGCGCATGTGAGCTGTCACCTCCGTCCACTGATCTCATAATTTATAATTTCATCAAGCCTTCATTATAGCTAGGCTATACATTTGGTATATTGAGTGTAAAACATGTTAATACGATGTAGTTATCAACAAAAATTAAGTGTTGGTAAACCTCATTTTCTCTACTCAATATGCCATTGTATGCAATATAGTAATGTTCTTACTGTTTACACTTTCCATATTCATAAATGTTATGGAGGTATCGTGCCCCATGAAGCACGAAATTTTCAAAATTAAATTTAATATACGTGGTAAATTTGAGTTATATCGATTCTTAGGGACCAAGGTAACTGATCGAAATTGTTTCGATAACTGAGTGGCTAGCGAAAATGAAAAGTGGAAATTGTGCAGGACAACGTGACCATATAAAGTTAAATACGAAAAAAGTACACGGTAGTTTTTTACCTCACGAAGCGAAGCAGCCCGTAATCCGAGGTCGCAAGGTCGAGGTGCAAACTCGCATAGCTAGTTTTTCCGCGGCGAGACGGAGCTGAAGACTGAGGTGGATGCAAATTCTACTAATATATGTCGTAAACGCATGCAGCTTATCAGAGCCCTCGTGCGGAGACCAATTTCTAAAATACTAGTTGGTTGAAACCCTATGACACAATAAACTCAATTTTGGAAATTCGCTCAACTAACGTGAGCGCTTCAGCTGTGTGACCGAGTTATTTTATGTTTTTTTTTGCTACTTTAAAATTGATCCTTTTTGTGATATAAATAATTTTAGATCTGAAAAACGCAATCATGACAATTTTTCTAAAGTTTCACAAAATTTCAATTTTTGATTTTACCAGAGTTCTAAGCAATCTTTAGAAATCCCTTAACAATATCCCGAAGTGTTATTCAAAAATATTTAAAATGTTTTGTGTTTCTTAAAGGGGTATGTATAGTGTATAGGCTACTTTGCGCTAGAGCGAGATATCGATAGTCTTTATTCCGTGCAAAGTTAGGACCATCAGGTCCTCTCTTTATCTTAACCCATATAGAATTACAATTTTTACAGGTCCGAGAAACTTAGAAAACCAACCGTGTGTACCAAATTGGACGTAAAATGCGGCCGTTTGAGTGCGAACACACATATATATATAACGTCACTCGAAAACGTGTTCTGGGAACCATGATCGGTGCTCATTTACTACTCCCGATATTAGGTCTCACCATAGGGATCACTGCAATAGCTCTTCTTTCCTGTGGAAATTCGATAAAAATGTGTATATTTTTTGCGTGATTGTTAATAAACTATAGACTAATGAATTATTTGTGAGAATGTCAGGAGTAAGCTGATAGTATAATTTTATTAAAAACGACTTATTAGCGAATTTCCAAAAGTGAGTCTAGTTATAATCTGGTATTTTAGGACTGAGTGAATTTGCTGATTATATTGATTTTGTAAAGTTCTGTTAAATGTAGGCTGGGAATTTAAACGTTGAAAAGTGATCATGAACTGTTTTCTCTCAATATTTAGCACTTATCTTAAGTAAATTGTTCATGCTAGCAAAGAATGCTTCTTTTTTAAATTAAATTTCTGCTGAGGTAATATATTAAAATAACTGGCTTTCTTTGTCTTACGTGGGCGGTGATGTAAGGAGGCTGCAGAGGGGAGGCAGACATGTCTGCAATAAAAAATGTTTTACTACTAAAATTTAATGCGAGTGTTGTAGTGAAATAATTTCATAAATGCCGTGTTGGCTCAGGGAAGTTAAGTAAAAGTCAGGGAAAGACTCTGCATTACCTAAAAGACTATAAATTATGAAATGAAAATAATGTGAAGGTTTTTCTGTGTGAAATAGTAGATATTTCTTAAAAAATAGGCTATATTATTATTATTATTCCCTCCACAGTTGTGCTAGTCCTTGGGTGGAAGCGTTGATCTCCTTTGTTCACAATAACTCTTAATATTCAAGTTTGCATTAACTTTCCAGATTAGCAGATCTTACTGTATGCATGAGTAAGCCTACTCAACACACACTCTATCTATACGTGTATGCATCGGTGACTACTTTGAAAAACGAAGGCTTACTTTAACCTTGTCTAAGAAAAAGCAAACTCTTAACCCCTTGATGTTGCAATCTAATTACAGGAGTCAAAGGAAGCAGAATAGTTTACCAAGTGCGCCTTAAGGTGAATAAAACCTTAGGAATAACGGTGATCCATTCGTGGTTATGGTGCTTTATTGCAGGTACATCTTAGTTGAGGTTGTATTGTTTCAATTCCATTTACTTTCAATATTTTTTTGGCTTGAAAATTCTTTAAAATCGAAGCCGGGTGTGAGGAGACATTCGAGGCTGAGAATAAGCGACAGTTTCTGTAAAAGTTAAATAAACTTAGCGCCGCCATTTTGAAGAAGAGAGGTGAAAGTTTTTGGCCAGTATCTAACGATTTTTTGCCCAGTTTTTGGACAATGCGAATTATAATTCGTCAGATATAGCTTGAGCTCTCTGATGCGCTGGCGGGCGGAAAGAATTTAAGCAAGTTAGGACGCCATCCGCTGGAGGAAGGGACAACACGCACAGACAATATATTTATTGGAAATAATTACAAGGACTTTCTAGACCGAAGTATTATGTTCAGAGCGTGCAACAGACTGATCCTTTCTGACTCCCCACCACTCGAATCAACTCCGAGTCTACTGGGCACCTCGAGGCCACGGCTCATGCTAGACCTTCTCTAGTATACACACGCGCAAATTGAACCTGCGACATCTAACGAGGATGGATCTATTATGGAGGAGGATTTTATTGTCGATGATATTAAAAGTGCAATAAAAGTCAATCCAGACCCACTGGGCATACCCAATATAACGACGGGAAGCCCAACATTGGCTTGTATCGGGGCGATAACTGTACTTTGATTTAACCCAGGGCTCTATAACAAGGGCTAAACCGTTTCTTTGATCTCGGCACTGTGCCGCCAGTTTCACTCTGACGTCACCATGCTGACACGCACTAGCTGGTAGTATTTCAGTAATGTGCGCGCAGTCGTTAACTCGCTGTTGTAACTCGATGGAAAGGCTTCAGTAAAATAAAATTTAGATATTCTTAATCTACATATAGTACGGATTCCAACAGTATAAAAAACTTTTATTTTAACAGGTATTTTGAATTTTAATAATTGAAAATATTTGAAAATTATCACAGACTGACATGGAAAAGTTACTAAGCGGGGAATTTTTTTATTTTTGGGTTATAAACAAACTTCCAGCGGGAAAGTTGTAGCCAATTAATTGATCTAAACTATTTAATTCACCGATTTGTGATAAAATGATTACATCATTATGAAATCGTATTTTAAATGAGCGCGAGGAGGTGCGGCGACGAAACTCCCGGTGTACTGTTGTTTGATACTGGAATATTTACATCCTTATCCATTACGTTTATGTACATATTGTTATTTTAAGGTAATATAGTAAATCACTTGTCCCCAAGTAATTATGCCAGCTAGAAAAAGGTAAGCATTTTATTTTAAGATAAACTAATTATAATTTATAATTAAAATTTGATATTATTGAAGTGGACACAAAAGGTTAAGTTGGAGGTTAACGTTTAAAATAATATCATTATTATAAGGTAATTCTTTTAATTAAATATGTAACTAATTTGTTTACGTAATTACGATTTTCTTTTTCCATCATTGATCTCTAATTTTATTTCTTTGAATGTACGTAATAATGATATTATTTTTTAAACGTTAACCTCCAAATTAACTTTTTGTGTCCACTTCAATAATATGAAATATTAATTATAAATTATAATTAGTTTATGTTAAAATAAAATGCTTACTGTTTTTCTAGCTGGCATAATTACCTGGGAACAAGTGATTTACTGTATTACCTTAAAATAACAATATGTACATAAACGTTATTCCCGTATCAAACAACTGTACTTCGGGAGTTTCGACGCCGCACCTCCTAGCGCTCATTTAAAAAAAACGATTCCATAATGATGTAATCATTTTATCACAAATCGGTTAATTGGATAGTTTAGATCAATTCATTGGCTACAACTTTCCCGCTGGAAATTTGTTTATTACCCAAAAATAAAAAATTTCCTCGCTTAGTAACTTTTCCATGTCAGTCTGTGATAATTCTCAAATATTTTCAATTATTAAAATTCGAAATACCTGTTAAAATAAAAGTTTTTTATACTGTTAGAATCCGTACTTTATGTAGATTATGAATATCTAAATTTTATTTTACTAAAGCCTTTCCATCGAGTTGCAACAGCGAGTTAACGACTGGGTGCACATTAGTGAAATACTACCAGCTAGTGCGTGTCAGCATGGTGACGTCATAGGCGATCGATACTGGGTCACCATAAATGATCAAAATGGTATAGCCCTTGTTATAGAGCCCTGGATTTAACCTGTCGTAGGATTGAGAACCACGTGACCATGGTGGGGAGTGAAGGCTTGTTGCGGAGCTAGGACAGTCAGGAAGGGGAAGTTGTCACAGCAACCGATGCACCCCGTGTTGCCAGATTTCTGTTAAATTTCTTCTCATTTGAAAGTCATTGCAAACGGGTGAATTGCTTGATGAGTAACTATCAACATGGCAACAATGCGTCGATTCGCACACCAACGCACTCGGCCGATCTTAAAGCACTTTAAATCGAACTACTGTATTATACTTAACTTTAAAAAAACATTTTTTTGAAACGACTTCGGACTTAATTGTGAGATTTCCGACCGTCTATGCTTTAAAAATAATTTTAAATACCAATAGAGCTTGTAATTTAAATATTTACTTCAAAACTGAAATTATATTTTATTTTAATATAGTATACTAGAGGACTTTACTCCTAATCGCTTCGCCCGCTTCCCATCTACACTCGCGACGGAGCAAATGAAAACAGATTATTGTATACTCTGATATTTTCCCGAAATGACAGTTTATTTATAACAGAGACACTTGGATCGAGGTATGGTGGTGGGGGTCACGGTGTCCTGGATCATGACGCATGCGCAATAGGTCCAAATTGTTTTCGAGAATAACAGGAATATTTTTCTATATTAAAGAGATTTTCAATACAAGCCATCACGAACTGTTCTATTCGTATCGGTCGACGAAGTGATAACAAAACGGCAGATGTTCGTGCACAGCTGATTATCAGCTGTTCCAGGCTGTTCCCGCATTGCTGTCTGACCTCTACTACATCTGATGACCTTGCTACTTGCTACCGGTATCGATGCGTCATAGTCGCTGCTTTTATTACATACAGTCAAGGACAAACACAGGTAGCCTAGCATTGTACTGTATTGTGCATTCGTTCTATTCCTTCAGACCACCGCGGCGATAAATTACTTCAATCATTACCGACTGGCTCTTGATACTTTATAATCCAATAATAATAAATTTGGGTAAAATAATGAACTACGGGAGCGTCAATGAAAGTTGCCCGAGTTACCCAGTGCAGATCTAAATTTGCTGTTATATTTTTATGAACAACGGTAATAAACCACACCGTGATACAGTGGACCCTGACATGCTTTTTATTATAAGCGTTTTTGTCAATAATGTATTTTAACGTTAGTGAACGTGTTTTTGTCAAGTGTTCCATGAAACGGTGAAGTTCCTCCAATAATAAACTTGATAATGTCTGAATAACCGAAACTGCCGACGTTTTATGCAATACTGTGATTGGCTAATTACTACTTAAGTTGTAATATTATATTAATCCGCGATGATGTTAATATTATGGTTGAATGAAGATTTCGGTCAGAAGTAAACCTAGCGAGTTCGCACAATTAACTTTCCCACATCTTCATTTCGAGATCTTGAGATTAACAATAATTGAATTCCCCCCACTCCCTACCACGCCCCATAAAGCTCATCGGTACAACTGTGACTGTTCTGTTCAATACGCTGGCAAAGTTATTGCTTCCGAAGATAAGGTTTTGCAAACAATGACAAATGTTGTATTATTACAATCTCTGCATTTCACTTTATACACCTTGCAAAGTAGAACAAGGGAATTAGACACGGCATCGTCAATACCGTAATATAGAATTCCGGGATATTCTATTAAAATAAAATAATTCAATCACGCAGCTCAACTGCTGGCGTGAGTTTAGATTTAGAAAATTAAATTTATAGGCTTATGTTTTAGAGTTTCTACCAAATATTTTTCAAACTTTTTGTATTATTATAAAAAAAATTTCAATTAAGTATTTTTATGGCTATATGTGTTTTCCATACCCAAAAATCTTCTAAATATATTCAAGATGAAGTAGTAAAAATTTCAAAGGCCTAGGTCTAATACTTTGGATTTTATTTAAACACTAGCTGACACGTACGGCGTTGCCCGTGGTGGTTAGTATTTTCAGTCTTTTTAACGTAATTGTAATCTTTTGAAGTGTTCAGTTAGTGAGTGGCATTTTACTTATATATATATATAGATCTTAAATAATAAAAGTACTATTGTCATAATAATAAAAGATCTGAAATTATGATTTTAGTAACTTTGATCCCCCAAACCCCTCCTAAAATTTCGAAATTTTTCATACCCTTTCTTATAGAGCGCCTAAGGCCCTAGAGGAAGCTACAGATTCCTCACGCCGGCAATGCACCCCGAGAGGGGAAGTAAGGCCTGGTCCCCACGCTGTGTTTGTTGTGTCCAACGTCACCAGTACAACCTCAATAAAAAAATAGACCTCTGTTCTTCACTGTACACCCTAGTTTGTCACTGTAATGTAACGGTAAATAAAAGTGATAAACACATTTTTCTTAGTGGACAGGACATGTAAAAATTAGTTGTTTTATTTATAAATATATACAAGTGTCACAAAAAAACCTTATCGTGCTATAATACAAGATCGGATTTTATGCATTATAATAAATTAAAATATTCAGAAACATTTTACGAATTCGGGTTAGTTTATTTTAGTTTTTTGTTAGTTTTTTATACTGGAAATATGTGAACCAAGGGTTGACAAATCTTTTGCGCATGTGTTAAAAATTATGAGGAGAATGCGTTCTTTGAATCGACAAATAAAGAGAGCAGGAAGGCAGGAAGTATTTCCTGAGATACCCTTCCCGTTACATCATCCTATTTACTTTTCCCACACAAATTTCGTATGTGTATTAACTAACTTTCACCAACCTGGCGACTAACAATACAATGTTAAAAGAATACAAAACCTAAAATTAACTTTAACCTAACTAAACTTTAAATAATACAGTATGATTAAAACAAGATAGTATTATGGTGTCATTGGATCTACGGAACAGCCAGGATCGCACCAAATCAATTTCAAACAAGCACAAAATGTATTCATTACAGGAATTACCTTCCTCCTGACTAAACAAAAGGTCGTACAGAAAATTGTTTTAAATAAAAAAGTTAATTCCACTAATTGTCAACAACTTTCTCGCAAAAAGTTTTCTTTTAGCCTAAAAATACAAAAATTTCTCGCTTTGAACATTTTTGTTGTCATCACTTTTATTTTATAAAAAACTTAGTAAAATTTTGCATCACAGTTATAACATTTTATAATTTTGTATGAAACAAAACCTTACTTATTTATAGATATTTGTCATAGTTTTCTTTAAAATGTGAAATACATTTTTATAAAAAGGTTGTAAGCAAGTACGTAAAGTTATAAGAATGTGAGCGCTGTCTATTTCCTCAGTTAAATGTTATTTGTGGACCTATTTTTTTGTGGAATTGGTTGTACCGCCAAGGTAGGTTTAAGGAGAAGTAGACTGTAGAAGGGATGACTCGCCCATTAGGACAAGTTCACTCCTAGTTTGCTCGAACTGTACATACCAAATTTCATTCCAATCCGTTCGGGCGTAATTTGAGGATGATCAAAAACGCATTGAAAACGCAAGGAAAAATGCAAAAACGCCTATTTCTGGAGTAATTTTGGGACAATCTCAAACATTTTTTAACAGACTACTTTTAGGCCTTAAACGAACCTAAGTACCAAATTTCAACATTTTCTGCCAATTAGTTCTCGGAAAAGCTGAGAAAACGCAATAAATCGCTAGAAAAACGCGAATATTGGGCGTATCTTTGGGATGTTTTCAAAATCCGTTCTTAGTGAGCGTTTAAAGGTCCAACTGAACATGCATGCCAAATTTGAACTCATTTGGTTCAGTAGATTTTTAGTTCTGCTGATGAATGAATGAGTGCCATTTCGCTTTTATATTTAAACATAAGTACACCCAAACATGGAAAAAGTAAACTTTCGGAAAACGGAGTTTATAGTTTCAACACTAAGTA
The DNA here is from genome assembly GCA_018207615.1 of Philaenus spumarius. Classification (NCBI taxonomy): domain Eukaryota; kingdom Metazoa; phylum Arthropoda; class Insecta; order Hemiptera; family Aphrophoridae; genus Philaenus; species Philaenus spumarius. The sequence goes on from JAGFPH010001260.1 coordinate 46,247, forward strand.
GGCCTAATCTCAAATAACACTACCTTTTTATTAAATTTTTTTTTTCTTAGTATGAAAAATGACCACAAAGGCCTAAAAATTTGCACAAGTACTCTGAAAAGTGTGTAAAGTAAAAAAAATTTCTAAAAATTCCAAAATATGCTGATTTTTGGTGGCGAATATCGCCTTAATAACTAATTTTACAAATTCTCCACGCAATCACCCCGGGTAGTCCTGTGGGAGTAAAATTACAAATGAATAAGAGGCAGAAAGTTTTCTTTTTTTAATAAAACATAACTTTTGGTTGGTCAAGGTTTTCTGCAGATCTGTTAACTGATTCAAATAATGATTCGCTGTTTGAAGCCACGCGGCCGGTTTCCTCAAAATAGTTTTTTTTTTTAAATTCTCGGTTTGTAGTCTTGTTTTGTAAATATTAAACTGAACCCATATTATTCAGAAAACCACTCTTGCTCACCAGTAACCAAATCAGTGTTAACCAAATCTGATAAGTATTTCAGCCTCTTGCTTTGCGAGTAAAGTTTTAAATTATTCATCATACGGTGTACTGCTATTATATTGATGGTTTGGTTTGCAACTGAAACGTTATGAGGAGGAAAAGGTAAACAGGGCACGTAAAACAAAGAAATCCGACAAGATAGATGACTGGACATGTGCTGAATTGAGTAGGCTCTTGTGGTATAGCTTAGCTTTGATGCCGATAAATTGTTAGCAAGGAGGATCAAATGTGACGGGTTCTTTTGAAACACGTACTTTATTGTATCGATACATTGTCTAAAAAGACATCTTTTTTTGAAAAACTTTTTTTAACGTATTAATTCACTAAAAAATTTCTTTATCGGTTCATTAGGACATTATTTTTCAACCAATTTGTACAAATGAAGTGTCATTTTAAACGCCTTGCAGAAAAATATGAACATCCAAAATATGATTGTATTAAAAAAAAAAAATTAACTGGGTGTGCTTAAGACCACACGTTGGAAGTGATAACTTCTATGACTACGGGGATTTTTAACTCGGTAAATGTGTACAATTATAAGGTTATAAAACTGTAGGCCTATTTGTTCAAATTGATTATTTATATCCGTTATTATATATTTAAAGAAAGGTTAAAATATTATCTTTTAGTTACCTTTTATTTCATATTGATAGATCAAATGATTTAGAAGTTGTTAATATTACAGTAAAGAAATTAATAATCAAATATGTTATACAAAGATGTACGAATGTTTGCGAAGTTAAACAGTAGGTATCCTTCTTTAAATTTGTATAAACGAATATATTGATGATCAAAGGTTAGTTTTATATACAGTTTATAACCCCAAAGCAAATCTTATAACGTGTAGAAGCCCATATAACTTATAGTTATAGAAGCCTACATTAGTTGTATAACTAATATATAAGAAAATTAACATCACAAGAAATTTTAATGGTTGAAGTTGTAAACATAACCCCAAAATATAATCTACGCTGGGTTTTGTTTAAGAATTACAGATGATGGGCGAAATCAGCTGTTATATTATATTAACTAATTCTTATGTGTTAATTTGATTGCTATGCTAATAAATGTAAATAATGTATTAATAATATTCCCTCTCCACGATCTGACTTGTGTCTAAACAAAAGCGTGACGCGAGATCTCGCGAGAAATCTGGCGTGATGCGAGATCTCGCGGGAAATCTGGCGTGATGCAAGATCTCGCGAGAAATCTGGCGTGACGCGAGATCTCGCGGGAAATCTGGCGTGATGCAAGATCTCGCGAGAAATCTGGCGTGACGCGAGATTTCGAAAACATAGCCAAGTCGAAAGTGCCCAACGGGCCAATAGAAGTTATCACTTCAAAAACGGTCTTTAAAACGATGCTATTTAAACTGGAAAACGTTTATAACGAAGTTCCTTAACGCGGTTTGCGGTAGGAGTTAAAAAATAGAAAATGTAATGCATAACAAAAAAAAAGTGTTATTAATTGGTTGCTATGGCAATGATAAATAGATCATACGCGTAACGAAAAGGCGTTACCAAATTTTTTGCTATGGCAATTACAAACAGAAAATACGCGTAATGAAAAAGCGTTGTAAAATGGGTTGCTATGGCAATGAATGTAAACACTTTCAAGAAACATGTGTTTTGGTTTATCAATTTAAATTAAGAGACGATCGGTGTCGTCCGGCGTAGTTCAGATATTATCTTCAAGCGCTGAATTACATTCGATAAACATAAAATGTTGGTTCATCAGTCTGGGCTTAACCTAAAATTATTGTGTGTATATTTAATTTATTTTCCCTGCCTTACATACATACAGTAATTTTAGGTTAGGCCTAGAAAGTAATTTTAAGTCTAGGCCTAACCTAAAATTATTGTATGTATTGTAAAACATACACACAATTATTTTAGGTTAGGCCTGGACTGAAGAACCAACATTTTATGTTTATTGAATGTATTTACAATGAATGGGCCTTTAACTGTGTTTACCATCTTAGCTTTGATGTTATAAATAATTCTACACCTTTATTATAATAACATTAACGTATGGAAACAGTAAATATTTGTATAAAAAACAAACTAATAATAAACGGCAATTGAGAGATTAAAATTACGTATGTATGTTGCCTTTAAGGTTGGTAAAAGAATTGAAGAAAGCGATGAACTTCGTCCCTCGACCGCACACATTTACTTTTTTTTTGTAAAAACTATACTTCTATATAAAGTTTTTCATTTCTTCAGTTTAAGTTTCTTAAAATAAGCAAAATATAAAGCCCCAAAATTTCCCCATTTTATTTATAAGGGATAATTTTTGCCTAGAAAGTTTCCCTTAGTTTGAGAGGACCATAACATATACAGCCTATAAAGGTCCTATAACATATACAGTCTCAAAAGTCTATGAAAGCGTTATATTTTTGTAACAATTTTTGTGCTTTTAGTAATAAAATAAACGGTACCAGGAACTGGCACATACTTTCTCACAAACATATTTAAATTATTAAACGTCACGGTGACTTGTAGGGTGGGGTAGGAGAGGTGATTTTGTATTAAAGTTGTTTTCCCATAAAAATCCATAAAATAACGGAAAAACCAACTTTTCTCAAAAACGGCTCGAACGATTTTGTTAAAATTTTACAGTTTATAGTACTATAGGTCCCTAATAAACTGTAAAATTTTAATCAAAATCGTTAGAGCCGTTTTTGAGAAAAATTTATATTTCCGTTATTTTAAGGGTTTTTATGGGAAAATTACCCTTAAAAATAAAAAATTCACAAAAATGAAAAAAACGCCTGGATTTACCGTGGATTAGTACCTCCATACCAAATTTCATCAAAATCGGACGACTGGTTTAGGCTCTAGGTTTGAAATGTATGTTTGGAATTTGTCTTTGTTATTTAAATTAATTATGGTAATGACCTAAGCTCGATTGTTAGTCATTAAAAGAAATGTTCATTTAGATGGAATGAGCTTATCAGTTAAAACGTATTCTGATAGTGTACTGTGAATTATTGAGTGATATGAATTAGAAACTACTTAGAAAAGAACTAAAGAGAATGTTTGCTTTTAGCGGTACATGATAAATAACTTGGAGAAATTGTTACATAAGGCTAGCACACAGTTTTGAATCTGTTATATAAAAAGATATCTGACATGTTTTAGTAAGACAAGTTCTATGCTTGATTGTTCGATATTGTAATTTGAGTTGTAATTCTGTGGAAAGTTGTTTGTAGGGTACAATTGCCCAGCAAATGGTTGATGATTACTTAAATTATTCTAACGAATTTTAAACAGGCTGGTTGGTGAGGTGAAAACAAATTCTACTAATATGCAGAGAGGTTGGCACAGATGGTAGGTAACTTCATCAGATGGTAGGGGACTTTTTGGGGGAAAAAACAAAGTTGTTCATGTGAACATAGGTCTGGAAAAAGCTTCGTTTTCAGATATCCGCCATTTTGTTTGTTTTTACTAAATAATTCATATCTAGAATGTTTGACCGATTGAGTTCAAACGTGGCATAAAGTTTAATGGTCTAATTTAAGAAAACTAAGAGATTATATCCAATACATTTTAACAAAAAATTGCAAGAACTGTTAAAACAATAGGATGAAGGATAATTAACATAACATAGGAAGTTATGTGTAATAATTGGTTTGTACAACCCGGCATCCTATACCAACACAGTAAACACAACAATATTGTATGTACAAATGCTGTTATTATCGTTAACTTAACTACTATCATTCATCCGATTGTTTTGACAGTTACACCATCCGATAGAGAATCAAAAGGGCTAAAAAAAAGATGTCTTGACATTTTTTGTTAAAATGTACGGTTTTTGAATAATTTAGGTTTGAAATTTTCAAACCGCCTCCATTTTGAAATCCATGGTTTTTTTATATAATCGGTTATTTTTCTTAAAATCGATCATTGTTAGGCCTATAGGTTAAACTACATGCCAAGTTTCAACTCGACCATTTCTCTGGATATGAATTATTTTGTAAAAAAAAAAAATGGTGGATATCTGGGAAACAAAGCTATTCCGGACCTATTGTTCATTTGTATGAAAAATTTTGCTTTTTTTAGGTCCCTTATCGTCTCCTGAAGTTGTGCCAACCTCTTGCAAAACACCCTGTATTCGTTTACGCAGGCAGCTAACCAGCGCTTTCATGAGTAGACCAATTTCCCAAATAGTTGGTTGAAGCACAAAAACATTTAATTTAATTTTGGAAATTCGCTCAACTCACGTCAGCGGTTCAGCTGCGTGATGGAATTATTTTACCTGACAACGAATTTAATAAATAACCAGTCATCATTTGTCGAAATAAGTTTATCTTTTCCAATCCGAGTGCTGTACGAACGAACGAACGCTTTACAGACAGTTTATGTAACTAAAAGACAGATTTACACTGGGGCTGAATAGGGATGAAAACAAATGCCGCTGTTAATCCACGAGGATTTGTTTACGTTCCAGGTTAAAACGTTTCAGCGACGGGGTTTAGTTTTAATGTTAAAAACTTGATTCGGATAGCACTTAAAAAAAACATCTACTCTCGTTAACCAAATCCCGGGATATCCAGCCAACCAACTCATTGAACAGTGCATTCATAAATTCAGTACCTTGCTAACAAATTCATTTGTTCATTTGTTTGTGAAAATTAAGTTTTTAACAAAAATACAATTTTACAATTTTGTTAACCTTGATAGTTTCACAGACGAATGATTGTGGTTAGTGTCATACCCAAAAATGATTATGATCTTATAGTTAATATTCTGTATTAACACTTCAACAGTTTATTTGAATCTAATTATGTTTACGAAATAAGTAAAAAATATACTTTTGAAAAGAACCTAAATCCGACTTTCATCACCATAAACAGAATAACAATTGAAGTCATTGCGGAATAGTTCCGTTTAGCATAATTACATCAAATTATAAAAGTAAGCAATAGCTGGTGCAAACAATGGAGTCTCTCTGCTTCCTCCACATTATCAGCGATATCCATTATCTCAGCCTTTGTTGTGTGATAAGAGCGGGAAACGGGGAAGGGGGGGATTTTTAATTCCTCGAGGAGAACA
>JAGFPH010001260.1:62176-76527 GCA_018207615.1 Philaenus spumarius
AAAAAAAAAATATATTGAAAATGGATAATGTAGCGTCGAAATACATTGAAAAAGTACGGGAAACAAAATAATGTTTTCAGATATAATCTAACCTGTTTACTTTTTTTCTGTACCTGAAAAGAAAACTTAGATGTATACAAACACAATTTAGTTATAATTGTTAAATTTTACTACCAATAAACGGTACCAGGAATCGGCACATACTTTCTCATAAACATATTTAAACTATTAAACAGATTCACTGTGACTTCATAGTTGTATTAAAATAGGAGAGGGGATACATTAAAGAAGGAAAGTAACTAATAAATATTATTACTATTAGCTAGAAAGAAAACTATTCGATCGATTTCGAACAAATTTCCACCAATCATGTGAATTAGGCCTGTATAGATGCACGATAAAAGGTTTTGAAAAACAATCCCCTTTTTGACCAAACAACCTCAAAAAATTAGTTATTGTTATTATTATTAGCTAAACGAGAATTTTTAGAAAGATGCGGTTTTTTGCATATTGTAGGGTACATTAAAGGATACAAATATGCCAAATTTTATCAAAATCGTTAGAGCCTTTTTTTTATTAAAAAAATTATATCTGATTTTTTGGGGGGTTTTGGCCTAAAAGGGGGTTGTTTTTCAATTTTAAAACCTTTTTTCGTGCCTAATTGACATGTTTGGTGCAAATTTGTTCAAAATTGGTTGAATAGTTTTCTCTCTAGCTTTGTGTACATACAGACATATATTTCGTAAAAACCACTTTTTACTTTCTCACTATACTATAGTATAGAGAAAGTATAGTGATCGCAAAAAAATCTATGTTGAGATTTTTGTGGAAATATCCGTTTTGGGACCCCCTGAGTCCAAAAAAGTGGTTTTTACAAAATGTCTGTCTGTATGTATGTCTGTATGTCTGTATGTCTGTCTGTATGTCTGTATGTCTGTATGTAGACAAAGCTAGAGAGAAAACTATTCGATCGATTTCAACTAAATTTGCACCAGACATGTCCAGTACGCCTGTATAGATGCACGAAAAAGGGTTTTGAACAATTTTGAAAAACAACCCCTTTTTGGCCAAAAAACCCCCAAAAAATCAGTTATTATTTTTTTATAAAAAAACGGCTCTAACGATTTTGATAAAATTTGGCTAATTTGTAGCCTTTAATGTGCCCTACCATATACAAAAACCCGCATCTTTCTAAAAATTCTCGTTTAGCTAATAATAATAATAATAACTGATTTTTGGTGGTTTTTTGGCCATAAAGGGGGTTGTTTTTCAAAATTTTTCAAAACCTTTTTACGTGCATCTATAAAGACCTAATTGATGTGTTTGGTGCAAATTTGTTCGAAATCGATCGAAAGTTTTCTCTCTAGCTAATAATAATAATATTTATTAGTTAATCGCCTACTTTAATAAAAGTATACAAAGCTAGAGCGAAAACTATTCGATCGATTTCAACCAAATTTGCACCAGACATGTCCAGTACGAATGTATAGATGAACGAAAAAGGGTTTTGAACAATTTTGAAAAACAACCCCCTTTTTGGCCAAAAAACCCCCAAAAAATCAGTTATTATTTTTTTGTTAAAAAACGGCTCTAACGATTTTGATAAAATTTGGCTTATTTGTAGCCTTTAATGTGCCCTACCTTATACAGAAACCCGCATCTTTCTAAAAATTCTCGTTTAGCTAATAATAATAATAATAACTGTTTTTGGGGGTTTTTTTGGCCATAAAGCGGGTTGTTTAAAAAAAAATTCAAAACCATTTTACGTGCATCTATGAAGACCTAATTGACGGGTTTGGTGCAAATTTTTTCGAAATCGATCGAATAGTTTTCTCTCTAGATAATAATAATAGTAATATTTATTAATTAATCTCCTACTTTAATAAATCACCTCTCCTGCCCCACCCTACAAGTCACAGTGAATCTGTTTAATAATTTAAATATGTTTGTGAGAAAGTATGTGCCAGTTCCTGGTACCGTTTATTTTTACTCAGAGGGTCCCAAAATGGATATTTCCACAAAAATCTCGTCATCGATTTTTTTGGCGATCACTATAGGTACTTTCTTGTATACTATAGTATAATGAGAAAGTAAAAAAAATTATAATATTTTTTGATGCCTTATAAGTATTTTGGTGTTATTAGCCAACAAAAATAGGTTAGCAGGGGACAGACTAATTTACACCAGTAAAAATCAGATTTATAACTCAAAGAGATTTATTAGAAAAGCGTACCTGCAAAACAGAAATTGTGGGTTTCTTGTAGAGCTACTTTTTATTCCGAAAATATTTAAAATTCCTGTAAAAAAATTGAAAAACTGCTAAACATTATGGAGAAAATTAGGGATTTTGTGGAAAAATTGCGTGACTATATCTTACATTATGTACAGGTCACAGCTACACCCACTACGCAACTTTAGATCCAAGTGCCTTTGTCCAAATCAATCATAATTTCCGATAAAAGATCCTATTAAAAAAATGTAAAAATTATTAACAAAATTAGTGATTTTGTGGTTTGTATTGGCATCGCAGGGACAGGGCCTCCAGTTACAAATAAAACAACAGATTTTTATCAAAAGCTTAACACTTTTACAAGATCTTATGTTTTGATTTATTGTATACGCTGGTTTAATCTTTAAATATACCGGGTGTCCCACGAAGAGGTCCCTATTTTTGAATTGATATGACAGACTTATAGAGCGTGCTACAGACTTGAAATTCTACAGTCGTGACTAACACATATGTAAAAGAAATACCCCTGAGTATCAGTTAATTCTGACTGATCTAAACAAAATGGCGGAAAAACAAAAGAACAACAAAATCAGCAATCGTATTTTAAGGGTAAACCTACTTTTATTTAGAATAGGAACAGCTACAGCTGTTTAGACTATTTTAAATCTATCAGCTGACTGCTTGTATCCACAACAATGAACATATTTGGTAATAGACATTAGCATTTGTTATTAAGTTGCATTGTAAACATTGTAAAGTGTCTTATGTACCATGCCGTTTTCAACTGAGCAAAAAGTGAAATGTCGTTCCTGGGCTATTGCCTTCATAATGATTATGAAGCAATAAGGTGTTTTAGGGAAACGTACCCAGGTGTTGTTCCACCGTCAAGGAAATCTGTTCGTAAGTGGAAGACTATCCTACTAGAAACGGGGTCAATAAAAAAAAGACCATAGATCCTCCAACATAGAAAATGAAGAAATCGTATGTGCTGCTTTCATGGAATCTCCAAATACGCCTAATTCAGTAAGAAAGGTGGAATCTGCTACAGGGATACCGAAGTCATCTGTCTAAAGGTATGCCAAAAAGAACAAAATCAAACATTATAAATAAAACTCATTTAGTTCACGGACTGCTTGAAGATGATCCTGACAGACGATTGGAATTTTGTTCGAAAATAATTGAAAAGACTGACGTAGATAGCAAATGGCATGAAGGAATCGTGTTTTCAGATGAAGCGACATTTTATCGAACAGGAACTGTAAACAGGCATAATTGTCATTACTATAACACAAAAATCCACATATCTTACAAGAAGAGAAATTAAAATCAACAGGTATAACAGTTTGAGCTGCTGTTACCAAGGATGGTGTTTTGTCGTATGACATATCCCGACAAACAATGACTGGAGAAAGGTATGCATCAGTTTTAAGCAATCACATAGTTCCTCATCTTTCTCAGCCTGAGATGAAAGACATTTTTTTCCAACAGGATGGAGCTCCTCCGTATTATGCTAATGTGGTCAAAGCAGTTTTGGACCAAAATCTTCCTAACCGTTAGATAGGTCGTGGCAGCAGCTTCATGGACTGGCCCCCAAGGTCTCCAGACTTGACTGTTTGTGACTTTTTTCTGTGGGGCTTTTTGAAGGAGAAGGTTTATTGTCATAACATTGCGACAGACGATGAACTAATGAGGTTGATCGAAGAGGAACTGTTGTTGATACCTCGAGAGTTGTTCAGCAAAGCGTATGACTGTTTTCTATTTCGTTGTCATCAGTGCATTGCGATCGATGGACATCAGTTTGAATAAGGTTTATGGATCAAATAGATTTAATTTATTTATGAGTTACTTATATCTTTAATTCCCTAACGTTGTTCAGTGCTTAGTAACATCGTTAAAATTCAATAATTATGTTTTTAACGAAAAGGTACTATTTCTTTGATATCCCGCCATTTTGTCCTAATGTGTCAGAATTAACTGATACTCAGGTGTAATTCTTTTACATATGTGTATGTTAGGACTGTTGAGTTTCAGGTTTGTAGAGTGTTCGGTGCATCTAATATATTAATTCAAAAATAAGGACCTCTTCGTGGAACACCCGGTATATCAAAACAGTATGCAATACACCACAAAACCTGATTTGTAATAATAATGTTCGTTCGGGAGTTGTGAGTAACAAACTGGCGGAAACGAGATTGGTGCGTAGCTAATAATTTACATAGGCCTAAAAGGGATATAATTATAGGTAGGCCTAGTTGTGGGCAAAAGTACTGTGCGTTTTTAGGCCGTGGAACTCGCATCTAAAATTTTTTTTTTTATGGTAAGGCAAAATATTTACCCGATAGTCCTTTCATTTATTTAGTCACATCAGGGAGCGAAGCATGACATCTGTCGTGGATACGATTAGACGGAATTTCAGTCAAGCGAGTATGCCAAGCATGTTGTCCGAACATGTAATAATATCCATTCAAAGTCAACTCGACATTTATATTAAAAACGTGATCCTGTCAGAACTGATCGACGCTGACATAAACCAACAAACCGTGGTTTAACCTGAATGCCTTCAGTGCACAAGGATCAATGCGATGCGGGATTTAGAAAAAGTAATCACATCTCCTTGCTTTCATTCTTAACCTTTCAATTCTTCTCGGTTTGAAAACAACTTCCCCCCAGGTAATGCGAGTTTCCCATTAGTTTTAATGTACTCCACACATAATAGACGTTTTTCATTTTCCAAGCTCAAGCTGTTAAGGAAGTAAAATATTTGAAATACTACTGCTGCGTTCAAAGCGCGGAAAACAATTTACGCGGAGCTGTTCCGTGTAAAATGTGCGTTGAAAAGTGTTTACATTAAACAAATTCCTGTGCTTTCTACTTTCTACTGAACTTTAAATTTTTGTTGGATTTAATGAGTAATTGTGTTTTGAAACTAAACAATCGAGCCACTTGTCAAATACTGATCCATTAGTAGTAAATGAGCACCGATCATGATCCCCAGAACACGTTTTGGGATGCATTAAAAATGTTTTGTATATATTATGTGTTCGCACTCTAACGGGTGCATTTTGAGTTAAATTTTATCCAAATTTGGTCCTTACGTTGGTTCTGTAAGTGGCTCGGACGAGTTTGTTAGCCAAAGAATTGAGATTTTTTTGTACTAGAATAAAGCTTTTTGGGGATTTTTCTGAAAAAATATATATTTAGGACATTATTCTGCAGATTTTCTTTTTTTACACGACCTTATAGCACGTCAGATTCTTCCAAAATCGATCAAAACATGAAATACCGTAAAAGTAACATGTATTTTTTACCTGGCGAAGCGAAGCAGTTCATAACCCGAGGCCGCAAGGTCGAACAAAGCAGCGCGTCAGCCGGGGCTGAAGGCTGAGGTGGAAATACTAATATATTTTGTACACGTAGGCAGTTATACGGAGCCCTCTTGAGTAAACCGATTTCCCAAATGGTTGGTTGAAACCCTAAAACATTTAAACTCAATTTTGGAAATTCGTTAAACTTACATCAGCGGTTCAGCTGCCTGATCAAATTATTTCTATTTTCAATCAAACTTAAAATTTTGTTGGATTTTACAAATTGTGTATCGAAAGTAGACAATCAAGCCACTTGTCAAATATTTCATAGTCTTTTAGACAAAGACTCGGCTTTGTCCATGTTCAAAATAGTGACCTGTTCCCAAGCAGTTGCTGGACATCATTAATTTGTAAAAATAATTCGTACGCCTAACGTGTACAATACCCTTGACCTTCACTTACATTTTATAGTTTAATTTGAATAAAGGAGAAAGATAACCTAATCTTTTACATTAAGGGTCGGCTCTAGTAAAACAGAAAGCAACCTGCGACTCCAGCGTAGTGGCGGTAGGTTACGCGGACATTGCTCATCCTAATTCCATTTAAAACCCGCAATTGTTCAAATAGCGTTTTTAAAAAAATTCCAAACTCTTGGGGACAAAATTCGTTATCCGAATGGCTTGGTAATTTTTCGCTATAATTAATAGTTACAACGTAAAAAAAATTATTAAAATCACCCTATAGCGGCGATAGGTTGCACGGACATTGCTCAGCCGAAATCCATTTAAAACCAGCAATTCTTCAAATAGCGTTTTAAAAAAAATAAGAAACTCTTGGGGACGAAATTCTTCATGCGAATGGCTTGGTAGTTTTTCGCTATAATTAATAGTGACAACATAAAAAATTTAAAAAATCAATGTTTTAAATTGTTAATAAATATTAATCAAAATGTTTTTCTTAGTTTTGGAAAAGCCATTTGCATGCATATTGGCCATAGCTTTAAAATGACATATCGTTCATAATTATCCGATCAAAAATAAAGGAAAAATTTGGATTTTAATTTAACATTGGTCTTATGAAGTGTCAGCCAACATGGCCGACAGCTAGAGCCGACCCTTAATATAGAATGTTGTATAGGTTAGCTTAATTCATTATAATTATTTATCATAATTAGCTATATTTCATTTCGATAAAAACCTTTTTTATTTCAATATTTGTAAATTTAGTCGGAAAAACTTCTTAGGTTAGGCCTAGAATGATAAACCAACACATGTGTTTACATTTATTACCATAGCAACTAATTGAATAAAATAACAGATAATATAGCTGTTTGCTCCAATATTTCCATTAACAGCTGATTTCAAAATTTGAAGCAATTATTTTTGTATTTCTAGCTTTTAGGTTAGGGTTTTTAAGTGTATACCTGAGCCTTGCTGGTTCTTTTAACCATTATTTTAACCGCTGTTATAAAATACTAGCTGACCCGTGCGAAGCATTCGCATTCTAACTCACTTAAATCCCACTTAATTAAAGTGCACACCGTATATTTATTATCGTATATTGCGTATAGTGCGTCATGGGCATAACGGCAGCTCTCCAGCTGGGCATTGTTATCATCAGTGTTGCCAACGACAGGAAAATGTCCCTACAACTTACTTGATCTTACATCAATGTTACTTTCAGATTCTTTATTATTATTTTTTTTCCGTATAATTAATTGTATTTTGTATATTTTTCCGGTGTAGCAGTTAAGGAAAGCTTTAAAATGATGCCTCATCCATGTAATTTGATGGTGTATTAAGGAAGTTATGGCGTACCGACAAAAAATGGCCTTGAGAAATAATATATGTGATAAGAAATAATTTAATTTGAACATTTAACGTTATTTACCATCTTATTTTTGTGGTTATTATTAATCCTACACATTTTATTGTAAATAAAGCATACCATATGTTTGTAAAAGGTTCCTTTGGGGGTTGGCGTGCGGGGCACGCAGGGGTGTCCCCTAGTAATATTATAAAGAGGTAAAACTTGTTTGTTTTGTATGTAGGGGGGTAATCTGTGGAACTACTGAACCAATTGAAACTTTTTTTTAATAAAAAGCTACACTATTCCTGAGTAACATACTATATAATTCATTTTGATAAAAACGTTTTTTATTTCAGTATGTGTAAATTTAGTTGCAAAAAATTTTTAGGTTAGGCGTAGACTGATGAACTAACGCATATTTCTTGAATGTGTTTACATTCATTGCCACAGCAAGGAGTTATTATTAATCCTACATCTTTATTATAAAGAAAACAACATTATTATAAAAGATTCCAACGGGGTTGCCGTGCGGATCACGCAGGGGTTTCCCTGAGTTATAAACAAAATTGTTCTAACTACAAAGTAAATGTAAGAAAAGGTCGATATACTGCATAGTTAGAGTTTACGGTAGACGTTCCATAGTAATCTAAACTTTTATCTTCACGCTTCAGAGAAATTGCTTATAGTTAGTTGGACACGGTAGAGTCTGAACGAGTTTATTATTCACGTCTTGTCATGGAACTATTTGTCTTGATAGTTTTATTGCCCTCACGACAGTATAAACTGTTCACGTGTCATACATATACATGGAAATAATGGAAGAGGTACTTAACTTACTGAAACTAAACTCGACCTGTCTGCTCGAGTTTGTTAACACGAACGGAAACCTATGTATGGAGAATAAATCGACCTCGCGGCTGAACCGCTGACGTGCGAATTTCCAAAATTAAGTTTTTACGTTTTAGGGTTGCAGTTAACTATTTGGGAAATTGGTCTACTCACGAAGGGCTAGCTGCCCATGTGTACGAAATTAGTGGAATTTGTTTGCACCTAAGCCTACAGCTTCGACTCGTGCGCTCCTTCGAGATTTGCACCTCGACCTTGCGATTTTGGTTTATGGACTGCTTTTCGCTTCGCTCGCATCGTACAGACTCGGCCGTCGGCCACGGATCGGAAGATGCCCCACGGTAAAATCCCCTACGTGGATTTGAACCATTTTTTTGTGGTATTTTACGTTATGATCGATTTTGGGGCAACCAAGCGAGCTGGTCGTTTAAAAAACAAAATGTGCAGAATAATGTCCTAAATGTATATTTTTCAGATAAACCCCCACAAAGTTTCATTCTACACTGGATATTCCACGTTCACCGTGCAGTACAGAGCGCCCATAAGCCATGTTATCCGTACGACAGTCTCAGATGTACTAGCCAACTAAAAAACATCAACTCCCGTGCAACGCTCGGTCAGTTGACGCAACCCGCGTGAGAATAAATGAGATGTTCTCTGTAATGGTAGTAGCATGTCTATTTTCCCGTAAGTCCTGTACTGCACGGTGAACGTGGAATCAAATGTAGTACCATAGATCATGAATAATAAAATAGATTATGCATGCTTACGGCGGCAGTGTGGCGAAAAAACGATTGTCGGGAAAATATTGCATGATCGCGCCGCGGGGTAGCGCTAGGTAGAATTCATTCAAGGCATTGGTGCTACACACCGCTTTCGTCGTTTCCCCCATAGATCGCGCCACTATCGTCGAATATCCCGTGGATTGAAATAATGCATTGGAGTTCTATTAGGTTATCCAAATACAATGGTAGTAGGCTACGAAACGTCTCAAAACAAATTTATTTTCTGTCTAAAAACGTGCTTCCGATTGTTGGATTTGTTGGCTAACGAACTCGTCCGAGTCAGTTAGAGAACCGACATGTGTACCAAATTTGGATGATATCGGACTTTAAAATGCAGCCTTTAGAGTGCAAACACATATATACATATATATAATATACTAGCTGGAAGCCGATCTACGATCTGGTTATGATCCCATCAGCTAAACTCTAGCTTTGTTTTATAACCCCGATAAAGCAAATTATAAAATTATCTTTAAAGATTATTTTATTAAAATATTTTAATAAATATGTTTAATTAATATGTTTTTATCGATTGACTATTAAAAAAAAAAAAAAAAAAATAAAAAAAAATTTTTTTTTTAAATATTTTATTTTGAAGTATATATCAGGTATGTAAGTGATAAACATACTCAATGTACAGTATTAAACTTCATGGAAACTGCAAAGTATGTTAGGTTTGTGTTTAAATATTGTAAATGTATTTAAACATTGTTGTTTGTTTATAGTTTAACGTACCCTAAATGAGTGTAAATACCATATAGGATTTTTTTAGGTTAGGCCTATAACATTTCACAACTTAATTAATAAAGGGTAAGTTTTAGAAGCTGTTGTTGTTTAACGTCTGTGTTATATGATATTTATTAGTTTCTATGGTAACTACTGATACACATTAGGCCTACCACACAACTTTAAAGGAAACATCTGATTATGGTACTGGCATTGAAAACATTTATGCATCAGCTGTGCTGTGTATTTTAAATGGACAAATTATGCATCAGCTGTGCTGTGTATTTTAAATTGACAAATTTTACTTTTTAATTTGAGAAAAAGATGTAGAAAACGGTTTTCCGGTAATTTCCAATAAGTCCAACTGACTTTTTGGGTAACAAATAACTTATGTACCAAATTACAAGGGAATCCTTAGAGCCGTTTTCGAAATTAAATTCTGCAAAAACATACAATTATTGCTCATTTAAGAATATAAGATAACATTTTTAATGATACTATAAAACGTGTTTTATTGACCATGATCAGCGCTCATTTACTACTCCCGATCTTAGGTTCTACCATAAGTGTCCTTATGGAAATTCGCTAATAAAGGTTTAAAAATGAAAATGCGTTGTATAGTTTGTTCAATGATGTAATTTCTATTTTGTTTTACACAAAACTGTAAACGTCTGGTCGAAGAATCAGATAAAATGCGTAAATCTTTTAAAATTATCCAATTGTCCCGCAGTTATTTTTTGTTCATTGGAACATTAATTTCTCTATTACATTGTCTATTATTTTCGATGTCATCTCCTTGAATATTAATCAGTGAAGAAGAAAATGAATATAATCTAGAGGGCAATTACATGGGTAAAAATAATGAAAAATTCCTATATCATATGCCCGGAAACGCTTCTTATAACAGCTGTCCGCCATTTTGAAAGTACTCGGTTGTTGGGAACTCGCACCACCATCTTCGTTTTTAGGTTCTTTTTTTTAAATATAAATATGTCAGTTTAAAAGATTAATACAGTTTATAAGCATTTTTTATGGATTAGGATGAATGTTAGGATGGTGGAGAGCTGAGGTGGAGCGTTATATCATTGAAAGCAAAAATCAGAAAAATTGATTTCAAAAGTGTTTTGTTAGGTAGTTTTATGGAGCCACTATATCTTAAACAACTTGTTTGTTTTTGGACAACTATATGATGAAGTAATCTCAAAAATCTTCATATAAGTACGTACTAAAATAAGCTTCGTTTTGTCGCAATTCGCCATTTTCTACTTAAAAAAAAGAAAAAACTTTAAAAGTAAATATTTGTTTACAGATTTTACTTAAGCATTCGTTATATAACGTTAAAACAAATAGTATTTATTCCATACATTAAAAAAATGTAAATCCATAAAAAATGTACGTTGTTTTTAAAAAAATATTAAAAATCAATGTGTTAAATTGTTAATAAATATTAAACAAAATATTTTTCTTAGTTTTGAAAAAGCCATTTGCATGCATATTGACCATAGCTTTAAAATGACATATCGTTTATAATTTTCCGATCAAAAATAAAGGACATTTGTAAAAAAATGTTTGGATTTTAATTTAACATTGGTGTTATGGAGTGTCAGCCAACATGGCCGACAGCTAGAGTCGACCCTTAAATTGTTCTTAAAGGCTATGTGCTTTTGTCTTATATCTCATAATTAAAAGAAATCGACGGCAACTCATTTTAATCAACGGTTCAACTGAGTAAAAATCGATTATTTTGAATGCATTTTTTGGGAGTTTGAAGCAATAATTTCCATATTTTAAGCTAACACGTAACAAATATAAAGCCTTCTTTAAAACTGAAAGTAGTTTCCCAGATTATTAATTTATAAATAGAATCCGAAACACGTTATTACGAATGCATGTTTCAACGATTTTACGGCCTTTTTGTATTAAAATCGTACTGTACACTCGGGAGTTTTCTTCAAGGTAAAGAAGAGCCTTAAAGAGTAAGGCAAAAAAAAAATCAGAAGCTTGTAACATAAAAAACTAACACGGAATTTTGAAACAGTTAAAGCATGTTTCAAGTAAAGGCAAGTCGATTTATGTACGAGATTCTTTTTGTTGGATTAATTTTGTACTAATAATGTTTGAACTATGCTAAACTTAGAAAACTACCAATAATTACGTTTTCAGTTTTTTTTTTTTTGTCAATAACGACGAAATTTGCTGTGGAAGTGTTGCCAACTATTAGGAATATCAAAGACAGAATTTAGGAAAATATAAACCTTGTTATTGATGTTGGCTTATTTATACACTTGAATATACAATATTGCTTATTGTGAAATTTTAATAAAACTTTGCATAATTTGTTTTAGTTAAAACATCTGAGATGGAATTTAGTTACAGTTGAATTTGTGACTCGCTCTTTCCATTAAAACCAACTAGCGTGCAACTTTCAACTTGCAGTAGTTTCTTTAGGGGATATAAACTCGTATTTTATGTTTTATTTATTTCCTGCAGGATTTTCTAGAAACTTTAATAACTTTTTTATTGTGTTTTCATGTTCTTCTGTTTTGTTTTACATTTTCTGTTTTTTTCTAAGTGTAATTATTTCTTTTCAGTTAACGGCCCGCATCGTGTGTAAACATTCTAAGTGATTTGTTACAGTGTTTTAATAAAACATTTCTATTTCGGAGGGACTGGATAACATGTACCCCTGGTGGTGATTTAACAGCATGTCCAGAACGATCAACGCCTATAGAGTGTAAGTATTTTAGTTGTCGTGTGTGATGGTAGAGTTCAGCAGCATCGCATTATCCATACAGTATGAAACGTTCGCTTGTGTAGTGTGCACCGTAGGCTCGTTTCCTTGCATGCATATGTTTTAGTTGGATGTTTACGTTCTGAGCTCCAAAAAAACACCTGATCTTTTCATATGCAGCCGAGTTGGAGAAAGGAGTTGGCAGTTTTGTCATACAAAATATACAACCTACAGAAATCGTCAATAGTACAAGAAGGTCCATGTGTAGATTATGTTTCTTTAAATTTCAACCAAGTATATTGATCAGGTGATGCGGATTGATATCTAGTGTAATCATGGCAGCTCAGTAGGTACAGATAGCGCCAATTAGCATGGAGCGCGAAGAGGGGAGTGTGCAGTCTCCTACGCCGGCTCCCACCACATTTCCCCTCTCACGGCGGACTACAGTCACAGCACCATTCCACACGTTTGTCTGCCGCCTGCCTACCTAACTCATGTCTGCTTTGTAGTCGTGTTGATTCTTTATCAACACTTTTTAGTGGTGACTGTACTGAAGATTCACAGTCGAGTAGGAGAGGGTAAGACGTTACAGCGCATGCTCAAGTGACGCTTCACGTTGCCTGGCACTATCTGTAGAGTAATTGCGCGCTACGCTAAAGGCCCTGGGTTCAATTCCTGTCTTGGTCCCCGTGTTTTTCACTTTGCTGAGGAAGTGCACAGAGGAAGAATTATTACAATTTTAAAAATAACAAGAATATAAGTGTATCTATGGCAGAATTCATGAAGCTTTTCAATAATGGTATCAATTGAGAATAGTAGCAGCAAGAAAATACTTGTACGAATTGAATTGACGCAGTGATAAACTTCCTGGTCTGATTTTAACTTAAATGTGGAATAGCGTGAGTAAAATTCCTTGGTTGGTGGAGGTAGTAAACTGATACGGAATTAATGGGCACAAATGTGGTTCAACGAGTTAGCGGTCCTATCCTTTTAAGACGATATAACTCAGATAGGACGGTAACTGGTAGGGAAATAGAAGCTAGTTATGTATTTAAACTAAGCAGCATAACACGAATCTGAGGAAAACTACAAAAGGTACCGGACCTGAAGATAGTCAGTTTTGGTAGAGACGTGAGTGAAGTAGGCAGGGTGTTCGGAAAACAATGATATTTGGTCTGTCAGGAAATCGTCCTGCAGAGGTCTTTGCGGATTGTGAGACCCAAATGATCTCTAGTGTCTTCGATGATCTTCATCTTTTGAGAATGAACATCAATTGTTGCAATACCAGGTGTCTTAAAATTCCCACCCCCCTATTATTGTTTTATTAAGGGTCGGCTCTAGCTGTCGGCCCTGTTGGCTGACACTCCATAAGACCAATTTTAAATTAAAATCCAAATATTTCCTTTATTTTTGATCGGAAAATTATAAACGATATGTCATTTTAAAGCTATAGTCAATATGCATGCAAATAGCTTTTTAAAAATTAAGAAAAATATTTTGTTTAATATTTATTAACAATTTAAAACATTGATTTTTAATATTCTTTTATGTTGTCACTATTAATTATAGCGAAGAACTACCAAACCATTCGGATGAAGAATTTCGTCCCCAAGAGTTTGGTATTTTTTTAAAAACGCTATTTGAACAATTGCGGGTTTTAAATGTATTTAGGCTGATAAATGACCGTGTAACCTACCGCCGCTATAGGGTGATTTTTAATATTTTTTACGTTGTAACTATTAATTATAGCGAAAAATTACCAAGCCATTCGGATGAAGAATTTTGTCCCCAAGAGTTTGATATTTTTTTTAAAAACGCTATTTGAATAATTGCGGGTTTTAAATGGATTTAGGATGAGCAATGTCCGCGTAACCTACCGCCGCTATAGGGAGTCACAGGTTGCTTTCTGTTTTGCTAGA